>JAZAYU010000003.1:16712252-16824529 GCA_038501625.1 Corbicula japonica
CCAAACTTGGTATATGGGTAGCTTTTATCAAGATGCAGCTTGTGATTGCTACAGAGGTGTCTTCAATCAAGTCAAGGTCACTGTTGATAAAAATAGAATATCAGTTTCCCCTCAATAACTTGAGTTTGCCATGGCCTATTGACACCACAGTTGTTGTATGGGTAGCTTATATCACCAGGAAGCTTGGAATTATTTCCTAGGTGTCTGTGATCAAAGTCAAGTTCACTGTTGTTAAAAATGGAAATTTAATTTCTCCTTAATAACTAGAGTTTGCTTTGGCATATTGATGCCAAACTTGGTGTGAGGTTGCTCATATCATGATGCAACTCTGAATATTACTCAGATGTCAATACTTGGTCATTGAAAACCTGGTTTCGTCGCATTGTGGCGCTTCTTGTTATTATATGTATTGTGATATGGTGTATTTTATGGGGCTTTAAATTTAAAGTGCATTTACTGTAGTGCAAATAACACGAACATTTCAACCCATGCAAAGTATAATGACACTACAGTAACTGAATAATTCTTTCTCTACTATATCTGCAGCCTTGTTCAAACATCCATTCACTGTTTACTATGGCAGACAAGTCTTTTGAAGCTGTTATTTCATGACTCACACACATGTTGTTTGTCCAGTTCTGGTCAGTCGTCTTCGCTTCATGTGCTTTTCTAGATTTATGTTCAAAACTTGGAATCATTTCCCAAATATTACATTTATTTCGGATGTTTTGAAAAGGACAGAACTGTGGGGTTATGATTATTTTTTATCCAAGTAAATTTAGAGTGATTATTCATCCATTTTTAATGTTGATTTCTATTGAATAACATCAGAAATTTAAATAGAAAATTGCATGGGAAAATATTTAAATCTGTGTTATTTTGACTAATATTTCAACAATAATTGACATTTTTATTTACCCCAAGTTGAGATCTACATATTTATTTAAGTTTTATTGCAAGATGGGACAAGATGATTGTTTTTCCAAGGCAGTAATATCTGTCTCGAGAATGTCTCATATCATTTGAAAACCAAAAGGCTTAATATTATAAAACTGAGATTAGAAACCAGTCTCCATTTCAGCCAATGTGGACAGGAGGTTATAAAGCTGAGCATGGAAACCAGTCTGAAATCTCAAGCATCTGATTGGCTGAAATGGCGACCAGTCATCCTAGTTTGATCATTCCAGTTTTCCTTATCAGTCGCCATTGCAGCCAATCAGATGATTGAGATTTGAGACTGGTTTCCATGCTCAGTTTTATAACCTTGTACACAGATCCTTGAGATTTGAGACTGGTTTCCATTCTCAGTTTTATAATCTTGGGGAAAGCTGATCAGTTTGGAGTATTTTAAGTATTCTATGGATATCCTTGCAGACTAATATATCTTGCAAAAGTTAGTTATTTTCCAATGAACAAACCATTTTCCACTGTAGAGGTTTTGATGGATGCAAATGATATTGAAACATGTGAAAACATGGGTTTTGTAGGTAATTTAATCCTGCAGTTGTCAAATCATTACACATGTTTTTTTATTTGTGAGTGTAATGCAGACTCATATCATTTTAGGTTATTTATAGTCTTTTCTTAGATTGTGCTCAGATATTTATCCTGAGTCTTACTCAGGATAAGATAGGTTCACTGAGGGCACATGACTGATGTGTATGGACCCATACACCCGCATCACAAATTGCATGTAAGGCTTTCCTGTAAAGTGTGGATAACTCTACTGTACCTAACTCTAACTCTACTTTTTCATTTGTATAAGATGTGCCCTGTGATCTTGACCTACACTGGTTTTAGCTGTGCCTTGTGATCTGGATCTACACTGGTCTTAGATGTGCCTGGTGATCTGGATCTACACTGGTCTTAGATGTGCCTAGTGATCTGGATCTACACTGGTCTTAGATGTGCCTGGTGATCTGGACCTACACTGGTCTTAGATGTGCCTGGTGATCTGGACCTACACTGGTCTTAGATGTGCCTGGTGATCTGGATCTACACTGGTCTTAGATGTGCCTGGTGATCTGGATCTACACTGGTCTTAGATGTGCCTGGTGGTCTGGACCTACACTGGTCTTAGATGTACCTGGTGATCTGGATCTACACTGGTCTTAGATGTGCCTGGTGGTCTGGACCTACACTGGTCTTAGATGTACCTGGTGATCTAGATCTACACTGGTCTTAGATGTGCCTGGTGGTCTGGACCTACACTGGTCTTAGATGTGCCTGGTGATCTGGACCTACACTGGTCTTAGATGTGCCTGGTGGTCTGGACCTACACTGGTCTTAGATGTGCCTGGTGATCTGGATCTACACTGGTCTTAGATGTGCCTGGTGGTCTGGACCTACACTGGTCTTAGATGTGCCTGGTGATCTGGATCTATACTGGTCCTACGTGCGATAAAACTCGTATATTTGGAGTTAACTGTATTTTATTTCATCTCATTACAGATACTTGAGAACCTACGCTGGCTGTATAGACTGTACTCTGTGGCTACAGAGACACTTGGCAAACAGGAAGCTGCCTCTAGACTGGCTCTCTTCTGGAAATGGCTGGTCAACAAAACATTAACTGGTTCTCTCACTTACATGAGGTTATTATATCATTGTGTTATATATTCATCATTTAATCCAGCAGGTCAAAGTCATCAGGAAAACTGGAATGATCAAACTAGGATGATTTTAGCCCCATATAACCCTTACCAGATGCAGTTCACAGGAATATCACCTGTAGGACACAAGTTTTGGGTTTTGTCTGGATATACACTGGTCACTTCTTAGTCAGAAATAAGCTAATGAATCTAAAAGCACAGTGTCAGTGCTGATCAGACATTACAGATGAACCAGCTGATCAGGATCTACACTGTTTGTCCATTGGATAACACCCATATCCTTCGGAGTACTGGGAAGTCTGTTGGAAATACATGTCTAAGATTTGAGGAGACCACAAAAATTCAACCTTTACCAAAATATTTTAAGCACAAATATATAGATTGATTGACAGTACCTTTATTGTCCTAATGACTTTATCCTAATGTGATGTCTTTGTAAAAGAGATTTATAAACAAACTCTGCAGAATGGTCATGGAAAATTCTGATGAGAAATTCTGATAGAAATCTTTTGCGAAAGAGTTCTCCAAACTTATGTGTCTGATAAAATGATATATTTTCTTTTTTCTGACAAATAAAAACAATCTTGCCATCTCTTCAGAATTAGAATAGAGTAGAAGACATATACCCATTACTCCTGGGAAATATATGAATATGACTTGATAAGAACCTTGACATACAGATTATAGGGTGCTGTCAGGTAAAATACGGCACTTTTTAATGCATTACCTGTTCATCATTTTTGAAAGCTATACAGATATGAATATGTAATCTTAACCTTTTAAGCAATTCAAGAGAGGTGTCAACTATAGTAACCATCTTGCAAAGCCTGCTTAGTAAAGATGACAGGAAGTGGAAACAGTTCATCAAGTTCTGGAGGTCATGGGGTCATCCAGCACCATATGCCTGTAAGGAAGAGGCAAGTAGACTGGTGTCTGCACAGAACTTGTTCAAGCTGTTGGACTTGACTGGTTCAGGATCGCAGATGTTGGACAAACCTAAAGTGGACATGATTGTAAACAACAGACAATTTCTCATTGATGCTGGAGAGATGTTGCTGAATAAAAATGCTGCTGAGGATCCAGACATTTTGGGTAAGGCAAAATGAAAATGTTTGCTTTTTGATTTTTGCAGTTGCTGTGTAACTATTAACTTGCAGCATAAAGTCAAATGTCAAAATATAAAACTATGCCCTTATTTCAAAGGTCAAGGTCAAAGACCAACACTTTAATAATATATGTTGTCTTATTTATCAATAGTCAAATTAGGTCATTAGATAAAAAAAACAACCTTTATAACTCAAAATAAACACATTTTCTATCTGATTTTCCAAAATTTAGGAAAAAAATGAAAAGAAACTGAGGTCAGTAACTAGGTTATGAGGTCTAATAAAAAATTTTGGCCATATTGCATACCCTTTTTTAATTCAAAATTAAAGCAAATGCCATTTAAGTTTGTGCATGAATATTAGAGAGCTTTTGAATTGTTTATTACAAACCAGTATTATTCTGGTTGTTTGTACCCAGTTTGAGCCCTTTCATACTTTAACAGGGATAAACATTCTTCTTTTGGAGACATCCATCCGCCTTCATTAACTTGAGACAATTTATGGAGCTAAAGAACTCCTTTTTTGACATGACACAATAGAACAATCCTCCCAGTGTTGCTTATCTCAGACAGTCATTTCCAACATGACTTTGTATCTTTTATTTAAAGCTCACTTTTAACCTCCGATGTACTTTTATAGATGATAGCGCAATAGTTGATTGGATTGTCGTATTTGGATTTTTGTTTATCTGTCAAATTATTTTCAGCTTAGTGGAGTGTAGTGGATGATCTCATTAGCAGCATAGATCACTGTACAACCGCTCTGTTATTAAAGGAATAATACATTTTCTTCTGAGATTTGTAATAGGTTTTGTTTGTTCAGACAATTTGTTGGTTAATAACATGCTTGGGTTTCCTGAAGATATTACTCCTGATATTTAGGACACTTCTGGACTTCTTTGTAATGATATTCCTGTCTCTTTGTTCCAGCTAAGTTTATTGTTTGTAAATTAATAGTGTGTTTTTATATTTGAATAAGTTAAGTCATAGAAAAATCCTTTTGTGCTGCAGGCAAAAACATTTAACTAGTTTAGAACATGCACATGCAAATCTTTATCCAGACTGTTGTTTTTTTTCAACCAATTTAATGATCCAAAACATTACTATACATATAAATGAACTTACTCAAATTATAATTGGTATCATTTAACAAATGAAAATGATAATTATTACAATCCTTTAACAAAAACAACATAGAAAAAAAGGATTTGAATGACTCAAGGAAATTTACTGACATTTCAATTCTGCAAATAGATTTAACATACTAAATTTGTATATTTGACTCACTTTTCTTAGAATTTAGCCACCTAATAAGATCTTGTTTAACAAGTGCTTTTGAGCAATTTATTGACTCATCATGGTTCAGGTTAGATCAAATCGGCCTGTACAAACTGTCCTGGGTCTACACTTGTTTATGTGAGTTGGACAAGAGCTTTAAGTGTACTTAGTGTGATTTATTAAAAAATCAGCTGGTGTTAATGTTTTTTTGTTGATTTCAGAAAGAGTAGAGAAGGCCTCCAGTCAGCTGGAGTTGTTGCTGAGCAACCATGGTCTTAAATCCAGACAAGATTCAGTCAGTGCCATGGATACAAATGAGACTTCATTTGATCTTGACCAGTCAAGTGATAGTAAAAGGAAGCTGGAGTTACCCTTGACTTTTGTTGAGTTATGGCCCTTGTTTGAGTACTCCTCATTGGTAGAGACTTGGAAATTAGTAGGCAGTTGTATGGAGGATGAATGTAGTGAGATGAGGGTACAGTCACTGGTAGACTTTACAGCACACTTCACACCAGTCTCACCAGCTGATCTTGTAGAATTACAGACACTGTATAAGGAACAACAGGTAACTAGCAGGATTTTATTGGTCAGTAGCTGTAGCAAACCAGTTCTCTTGAAATCATAATTTGTCTATTGATAGCCTTTTTTGTTCAATTGCTGATGACCCCTTCTGGCTTTCAACTGACAAATTATTTGTATGATAACAACTGTTTTAAAAGTGTTTATGTTCATGACAGAGTATCTATTCTCTTTGTTATTTCCGATTAGTGCAGTATTGCTCATTACAGGTTGCCTGTGTAGCTCGATTGGCTTGGCCTTGGCACTGTACGTCTTAGATTCAAGGTTTAAATTCTGCTTGACACCTAAATGTATTTCTCCTTTTCATTTCATCAGTGTTCCTAAATTTACATGGAAAGTTTATTATGAAACCCAATATTAAAACCATCTATGGGACTGGATAACTGTGGTTTTATTACAGTGGTGGTCAGGTTGGAAAATAGTGCACAACTATGGTACCTTGAAATAGTGGTCCTATTATTGAGGTGGTATTAATTTTGGGGTGGTCTTATTGAAGGGTTTACTCTACTTGGACTTTGATATCTGCTGGGCAAAACAAGAACTAGGGATATTCAGTCTTAGCGAGGGCTGTTTACAATAAAACTTTGCAGAAAGTGTGACAGTGATTCATATTCTGGTTAAATCATACACAACTTTATTATTTTATAATTCTCTTTGATTATCTTTAAAATTTATTAAGACGTGACGTCCTTGAAAGTCTAGAATTCTAATTCATCCTGATGTTTGTAATTAAAGAATAAATGTAACAACTTGAATGCAGTTTCAATGACAGTGTTGTTGTTTTTTCAAATTCCTCTGAATTCCTCTTTAATGAACCAAGCAAAACTGTTTTTGAATTCTCTTTGATGTAGAAAATGAAGCTGCCAAGCAAGATGAATCATTTGATGAGAAGATTGCGGAAATCAGCAGCAACCAGTAAAGTGACACAGTGGTTATCTTGGACAAACCCTCCATCCACTGAACCACGGGAATCTACTCCGCTCAAAAAGGTACACAAACTCTCAACCATTTCTTAGTACCTTCTTCTTTATAAGGAATTGTTTGAAAGGTTTAACCCTTTCCTCCATAGATACACCTTTATTGCATGGGCGAAAAGTGTAGATTCAGATCAGTCGGCACCTCCGTGCTGTCTGATCAGGATCTGCACTGTTCGTTTTTTGATTCGTTAGGTTATTTCTGACCAAAATGCGGCCAGTGCAGATCCTGATCAGACGGCACAGATGTGCCGGCTGATCTGGATCTACACTGGTCACACTTGCGTAAAAATGTGTATATATGGAGGAAAGTGTTGAGTGAAATTTATGCTTTTCTTTGTCAGGAAAACATGTCTTGAGGGGCATGGAACTATTACAAATTAAATTTCTTTGGAGGGGATATGAAAATGTCATTATCTGTTGCTAAGAGCTCTCTAAAAATAGTTTAATTGTGTTGCCATATTCCCTTTAATTTTGTCTGTCATAGTTCTGTATGAGAATTATGCTGAACCCTTGAGTTTGTGATGGCTTGCATTTGTGTGCAACAGTTTTGTGGTAGGGTATTGAAAGTGAGGTAAACCTTTCTTTGAAGAGTGTGGTTTAATTTCAGCTGAATATGCACCAGCCTGTCCTTTCCTTCATACTTGGGACCCAGTGTTCAAAAGCAGACCAAACTGTTTCCATTGCTGCCCCTGCAAATGTGAAAATTAGTGCTCCATTGAAGAGCTACACTAGGGAGATAACTCAGTTATCTCGCATATCCAGACATTTATGGTCAGAAGTTAGCCTGATAAGCAAGAAGGACAGACATATAAGGTATGGAAAACACTTTTTTGTCTTTCTAATTACCAGATTGTTATTTAAGTGAGGAATGTTTCATGTTGTGCCATCTCAAAAGTTTTTTTTGAGAACTTGAAGTTTTATTCCTACAAAAAAACCCAGAAAAAATTGAAATTAAAATTACGACCAAGTACTGTTAAATACAATTTGAAAATGTTAAGGCACAAAGCAGTCCAATAGTTAAAGTGATAGTTGTTTAAATGATTAATATAAACTTCCATAAGGACCAGTGCTTTGTGAAAAAAGAACAATAGTGTACATACTTTTAGATACATGTAAATAAATGCTTGGTGTTACGTTTCAGTGAGTTGGAGATCTCCAGTCTGTTCTCATCATTCCTACATACCCTGAATTGCTGTCAGCCTCTACAGGATGCTGGACTTGATTTAATGGGAACATCTGAAATGTCAACACAGGACAAAGGGATGTTATTAAACAAGTTGGAGCCGATGCTTGCAGCTCGCAGCGTCATCATGGAAGCAGCTGATGCTGAAATATTACTCAAAGTTGTAGGTTATGTCAGAGATGTAATGACTAACCACGAAGCAAGTGAAGATCTGCCAAATGCTGGATCACATTATGTCAGGGGCAGGTCACATGACCTCGATGACCTCGGTGCAGCTTGGGTGTATCTAGGACTATTCAGCATGAGAATGTTAGCACCCCAGGGCCCGGTAGATCCCGTAGAGAAAATGGCCATCAAGCTACAGATCCTGCAGGATGAGGTATAAGTTCAACTTCAACTTCTGTACTTGTTTTACAATATTGACCTATCGGCTGGGCTTGGATTAAAATAAATCTGTTTATATTATCCATATATCTCGCCGATTCAGATTACTTTTTAACAGTTTTTCATAAACAAAGATACAAATGTCACCTATCATATTGAGTTTGTTCAAAAAGTTTAACAGTCAATTACAGTCTCTGTGAGGCTGCAGCAAAATACGATGATACTGCTGTAGTGTTTACCCCTTTCCTCCATAGATACACCTTTATTGCATGGGCAAACAGTTTAGATCCAGATCAGCCGGCACATCCGTGCTGTCTGATCAGGATCTAAACTTTTCGCTTTTTGATTCATTAGGTTATTTCTGACCAAAATGCGGCCTGTGTAGATCCTGATCAGATGGCACGGATGTGCCGGCTGATCTGGAGTCACACATGCGTAAAAATGCGTATTTATGGAGGAAAAGGTTAAGATAACCATGTGATATGGTTAAAATCTGCAAGAAGATTAAATGAACTATTGACAGACCACAAACAAGCATTGTTAATTACATGTATTAATATTTCAGTGAATCGGGCCAAAGTGACCTTTTTGGTGCAGCTTAGCACTAACAATATTTTCTAATTGAAACTATCTTTCAGTTGCTGGAAGTTGAGAGTGAGTTGAGGGTGTTGTGTATGCACCATAGACTGGTTACAGGACATGAGCTGATAGAAGTGTCTCCCAGACTGGTTCATCCTAGAGTCACATACCTGCTGGAGAAACAGACAGAGCTGCGATCCTGTATAGCCAAGTCAGAGAAACAGCTCGCATACAGACCTACACCATCACAGGTAATTGTAGCAGGATACTAGACCAGAGACAAATCACCAGTTAGAAGATGTTTACGTGTGCATTTTATTTTTTGGTGTCATTACAATGTACAGTTTTTAATTTCTTTACTTATTAATTCACAAAAAGTAATCAAAATAATTTGTTGTTGTTATATGCAGAGTATTTTACTATCAATAAATATGTTCAGCTTAACTTACTCTTACTTTGGTAGGATTAATAAGGAGACAGTTATTTCATTGGGTGGTGTTGGTGGTGATTTTTGTTGACACCTGGTTCTGTTTTGCTAACCAGAGTCTACTTTAGAGTTGTTCTCCTACATTTCAGTACTACCAACTTGTAACAGATGTTCAGAACTTCCTGACCAGCATATCATCTATTGAAAATATCAGCAAATTAGTGAAGAAACTACAGATACTAGCCCACAATCCCTCTGGCAATATGGCCTCACTACAGGAAGTGGAATTATGGGAAATCTCCCAAGACAAGTTTATGGAGATGATTGATCAGGAGTACCCTCTATACAGGGACATCACGGAACCATTCATCTCAGCTCTCCAACAGGTTTGTATAAGTGGCTTACTCTGACAAAATAGATGTTAAGTATGCAGATGTCATTTGGCAAAGTGATTTTTCATGCCCCCCAGAAGTGGGAGGCAAACAGAGTTGAACTAGTCTGTACATACATCCATTGGTATGTGAATCCCCAAAATCTTGTGGCATTTACTTCTCATTTACTATTGGGCAGATTTCTTTTAAACTTGCACAGATTATTGAATGGGATGTGTAGATTATTGTAAAGAAAGTTTTTTTTCCTCCGACCATTATTATCAGAGTTTTGACCCTTTGTTACAAATGTTGTAGCAGTAGGGGCATCAGTGTCTGAGGACATTTTCTAGGTTTAATTTTGCAGGAAGTTGGTCCGATTTTAGTTTTTTTATGGAATTGCTAGGGCCCAAGATCATAAAAACTAAGATTTGAGACCAGTCTCAATTATTTTTTTTTTAATCTCGAGCATCTGATTGGCTGAAATGAACACTCATCGACAGATGCTCTAGATTTGAGCCTGCTCTCAGGTTTCAGTTTTGTGACATTTGTCATAGGTATGAATGTTTTGGGGTTGCTATTTCACTCCCACTTTTATGTCAGTATTGCAGATTACTTGAATAAAGAACACAAAATGTGATTTAGTACTCTTATGTTATACAGGTTGTTCATGGGATGAACATACTCTACCACAGCGTGAGACAGAAAACGATGCTGAAATCACTGTTCCCATCAGCTGATCTTGAGGTCAGTGTCTTAAGTACTGCTACTTTAACTACACTGCTATGGTTTTGATTATTTGCATGCCATTTATTGTTGTTGTTTACAAATCATATATTTCTTTTATAACATAAACCTGATAACTGCTTAAAATCAAAGAAGAATGGAGACTAATTTCTTTGTTCTAATGATATTTCAAAACTTATTAAGTTACTTTGTACATTTAAGAAGTTTATGTATTCATTTACCATGATAAAAATGTAAGTGAATTATTTTTCTTATTATGTTCAACTTTAAATTGTTGTCACTAAAGTTAAAAACAACAACAACGAATCTCGAGTTTTGCACTGAGAAAGCTTCTCCTGCATTGTGTGATCTATTCCAGTCAACTAGAAATCATTTAGAGAGGATAGTAGTGTCAGTTGGCAAATATCCAACATTGTCGTGGCAACAGCCCTCGACACATCAGCTTACTGTGACCTTGACATCTGATACAAGTCTAGGTTTGATTAAAGCAGTTCTTCAACATGTGCATTCAGAAGAGGAAGACTTTTCTCAAATGGCGTCTGACAGGTTATTTCTTGTTCATTACTTTCTTTTTAACAGTAAAGCATTTAAAGTTTTATGACATTATCATCAACAGTTATAACCTTTTTCAAATTATTTAGTTTTTAGTACATTAAGATATTTATTAAAACTTCTTATTATTTTTTAAATTCAGTTATGTTTTGTACATGTATTTTGGACTTTATACTTAACCCCATTTCTCCCAACATTTTAGTGTGTTGACCAGCTGTTTATATCACCTTCATAATGCTGCTTGTGTGAGAAAGGAAATGACCTCTGACCTGGCAATGACCCTGACCCACATAATGGAGATGTATGTGTTGTCATGGCAACAAGCAGAAGAGGAGAGGAAGCGATTGGAGGAAGAAAAGGCCAGCTTGTATAGATACAAGGCAGAAGTACATGGGGATGAGAGAAGTGAGGCAGAACAACTGGAGGCAGAATTCCAAGAAAACTTCCCACAGTTCACGAAGGTACCATAGCATCATTCAGTCAGTGATTTTTTTCTCTTTTTTTTTGATTGCTCTTATTTTTCTTTCATGCCACTTACTAGATTTAGAAAATATGTTGTTGCTTTTCTAATTTGGTTCATGAACAATGATTGCCTTTGATTCATTAGGTTATTTCTGACAAGTGAACAGTTCAGATCCTGAGCAGATGGCATGGATGTGCTGGCTGATCCTGATCTACACCATTTGCACACAGTGTTAAACATGTATATATGGAGTGAAGGATTAATCAATTTTATTTTTTATTCCCCCACAAAGCGGGAGGCATAAAGAGTTGCACGTGTCCATATTTGTGTACATCCGTCTGTCTGTCTGTATGTTCTCCAAATCTTATGGCATCAACTCCTCCTAAACTATCTCGCACAGATGATCAAGCAGGATGTGTCGATAATCGTAAAGAAAGTTTTTTCCAGCAGCCATTTTTACTAGAGTTATGGCCCTATTTTATTACAAATGTTGTTGCAGCAGTGGGGGCATCAGTGGCTGAGGACACATTATAGTTTTACTGTGTTTGAAAAGAATTTCATGAATATTTAATTTGTCTTTGTTTCTAATCATAAGTTTGCTTTTTCTAGGACTTTGCTGATCTTATTGAGCCCACATCCTTGGAAGATTCTGGAGTCCAGATTGAAGAAGATGAAAGTGCTGGCATAACAAAACCATCCTTGTTAAAGGTGTCAAGCATTCAGATGAACCAGATCTTTTTGGTTCACCAGAAGCTTTACAGACACCTGTGTAACACAGACTGGTACCAGGCCTCGGGGCAGCAGACATTACAGCTACATGACTGGATCAAGCCAGTTCTGTCCAGCTACACTGCTGCTTCAGTGCTGATCAAACACCTGACAGAAATTCTCAGTAGGTTATCTTAGCTTACTTTGAACCATACTGAAGTTACTATGGTGTCAGTTATCATTTTGCTCAATAAAACACTACAGAATACACAAGTACCCATCTTTCTGAGCTTGGTACAGTAGACTCCATGATATTGGATATCAACTACAAGAATATATCGGAAAATGGGATACAATTTTCAAACACAAAACCATTTCCTATATACTCAATGTAAATTTTATCGGCAATTTGGATATTGTATAAGAGAATACATCGCCAAATTGAATAGAAAATATTCAAAATTACTTGCCAATATTGATTAAAATTGAATATTTTCATTGCCTGTTAACAGGAAATGACACGGGAAGTACTGTTGATTGTCCTTATCAAAGCTTATGGTACCCTTATTATTTGTCTATTGTCCGGTGAAAAATTCCAATTAAATTTTCTCGGCAGGGATGAACCAGAACAATGAAGCCTCGGGGCAAACAAACTGTAACCTGTCACCTCTTTTAATTGGCTTATTCGATCAGGCATTAAATAATCTGTTACAAATTCGCCTCAACCTAGGCCTATCTTTTATCGAGACGTTATTGCCACTTATTGGTACATGTACTTACAATAATCCACGTTGAAATTCCATTGTCTCTTTTTAATTATCACATAATCTGCAGAATTCAAACAAAAAGTAATTTCTCAAGCATGTTTTAAAAACACTCTTATTTATGTACATTTTCTTTGATCTGCCTTCCTTTTTATTTCATATGGAGGTTGAATTTGATTGACAGTCAGTATGAAGGTAAACATCAATACCAACCGTCAATCATATTCAACTTCCAAGACATTGCCTAATACGGAAATATGATACTTGAGATAAAATTAGGATGTATTGATAAATTATGGAATATGTTCGCATTGGTTAGTGTTTTAATACTTATTTTACACTCATGTTGTAAATGTCCCGGTGTCATAATAATATTTGAAATTTTGATTTTGTAGCAGTACATGACAGCAGGGTCCGTTTAATTAATTAATAAACATATCAATAATGCATATTTATTAAGGGTTTTGTCAAGAACACTACCTGACCTCCCTTGTCAACAAATATATACAGATTTAATGATGAATACGATTACCAGCAAATGGAATACTCCGGGAAATAGAATATTTTTAGCTGACAATTGGTGTATTTGATTTCCCCGAGTCTACTGTACTACTTTCTACACACAAGCTACAAGTGTCTTGTTGGTGCTGGTGTCAAATGGTATATTGTGCAGCTTCATGATATATTTCTGTTTTACATTAATGCAAACAACAAAGCTTTATGTACTGTTTAAAACTCAATGAATTAAATATATGAAATTCAAAGTTGTGCAAAAAATATAACTACAGAAAACTACAAATAATTAATTTTGTTATTGAAGTTGTTTCATGTCTGAATGTCACACAGGTAGCAGTATCGACAGAGAGTTATCAGGAGGACATCTGGTGGTGACTGCAGTACAGCAGTTCTTCATTCTACAGTCCTCACAGCAGGTAATGCATTTCTCTCTTTATTATGCTTCCTACATATGGTAGTGAACATGTTGCTGATTTCTTAAAATATTGCCTCAGAAGTACTTATGTAATCATTATAGCTATGGAGTACTGGACATGTAGCATTCAACAGTGATCATTTATCACATAGACATAAAAAGACAATCGACAATGCCTGTAAAAAGAAAGTTACATTACCGTCATTGTTTGAATATAAGCCGCACTTTTTTTCCAGGATTCGGCGAAAAAAAGTTGGGGGTGCGGCTTATACATAGGTTTAGGTTCCCAAGACATTTTTCCTGGCCTTCAAAACACCGATTTTTTTACCGCGGCGAATGTGTCAAGCGCACCGGTATACGGACACTGAACGAGATATTTGTCACGTCTACACATTTTTTCGAAAATATTATTTGATAGGTAAAAGAATGTACGAAATAATAAACTTTTATTGAAATCTTTTACTCTTCTTTTTATGTTAAGTACCGGTAATTGCAATAAAAATAATCGTCAGTTTGCAACTTGTCATGATCTCCAGTCCGGGGACGTTTCTATGCAACGAGGTAATCATGTGCAAACGAAAATAATTATGATTGCCACAGGCAAACAACTGCTTAGAAATGCTGTCACAAACTCTACTGCAAATACAATTACCGGTACCTAAATAATCAACAACATTTACGAACGACAAAGTAAAATAATTATTATTTACCGAACGCTAACATATTCCATCATTTAAAATATATCCTAATCTTTAATTTATTGCTTTTTATCACATTTCAGTAATTAATGCATCACACAAGCTAAAAATGACACGCACACACTACCAGGTAGATCAAACGTTTTTATAGCAAAGCCGAAATAAACACGGATGGTTGTTTCAAGCCGACAACGTCTTTTGAAGTCGCGTTTGATGTTCGGCGGTATCAAATTTTTTGCCTCCATACGAAATACACAGCATGGTCATATTTTTTGTATGGGATACATGCGTTTTTTATAAGTTAACGGCTGTTTTTCAAATTATGCAGATTATAAATGTAATAATTAAAGATAAATGGAAATAAAATGCGGATTTCGTAAGAACCGACATCACCATTAAGGTAATTATTTTAACTTATTTAATCATGCAGTTTGCAGGCTTTTACCAGTGTTTTACATATTTTATGGAAAAAGTGGGGTCCACGAGTCGATCGCGTTTTATTTAATTACGCGTTATATCAGATTCAGTACTTCAAGGTAAAATCACAGTGACCGTAATGTGTGAAAAACTCTGAAAGCCAGATGACATGTTTAAGATTCCCTTGGTAAAATCAGTGTCACCCTTATTGGCAGCTTGGTCTCACCTGCCATAGAGGGTATGTCAGTTGACTAATGTGTGAAAACTGAAAGCATGATGCAATGTTTGAGATTCTTATGGAATGTTTGACAAGATATTAAGATGACACGGTCGACTCTAATTTTATTTAAAACTCGCACATTTTAGTCATATGTCATTCCCGCCAATTTTCTCGAATATTACTCTTCATTTAAAATGTCTATACCTTCAAATTGTCAAACATAATAATTATCATGGGTCAAACGTGTATGTACTTCACTGAAAAAGTATAGCTGGCTATTGTTGCCTACGCTGAGGCACACGGAACCGGCGATTCAAAATGGCGACCAGTCTGAAAAAGAGACCGCAGCTTATACATAGAGTTAGGCTTTTTTCACCCATTTCCATCGGGGTTTTAGGGGGTGCGGCTTATATATCAGTGCGGCTTATATTTAGACGATGACGGTAGTTAAAATAGAAATAAAACACAAACTTTATAAGACTGATGCTTCTAACATATAAAATACATCACAAATGGTTGCATATGAGATCACATAAAAATTATATACATTTCCACATGACACATGTACAGGTCTGACCAGCTGCCTTAAATGCATGGAGTAAAAGGTTGAGTGCATTGCATTTATTTTAGGCTAGCACTCCACTAGTTGCAGAACCAGCTGTATATGACATCTACCATGATACAAATGTCCCGGAAGTAATACAGTGCCTCCCTGTGATACATGGCCTGAGGTCCAGGGTGCACGAGTTACAGCAGGAGTGGCCCGACCATCCCACACTGAAGCAGGTAAAACTAAACTTGTCAACATATTGTAGGCACATTGACTTGTGAATAGAAGTATATTAAACCTTCTGTTAATGTGAAAGATAATGGCATTTGGTTACAGTCTATCTATTGTTGTATTAATGTGAGGGCTATGTGTTATATGCAGTCATAATGCATGAAAAATGTTGTAAACATTATAAACTGTAGAATATTCGTAGGAAATAAAATTGAGCTCACTAAAATTTAAATCACGTATTCTCTCTTTTCTGTATGTCTTACATTTTTGTTTTAAGTTTAAAAAATGTTGATATAAAGTTTTATTGATTCTGAGGAAAGCTGAATGTGCTAAATACTCCAGGCCCCAAGATTATAAAACTGAGAATGGAAACCAGTCTCAAATCTCTAGGATCTGATTGGCTGAAATGGCGACCAGTCAGATGCTTGAGATTTGAGACTGATTTCTAATCTCAGTTTTATGATCTTCAACCCAGTTAATTGTCATATTACAGTTGTGTGAAATAGCTGACAGAATAGAGAGCTTTGCTATCACGTTTCCGGTGATGAAGTTTCTCACTGGCATAGAGCTACTGCTGCAGACTGCTCAGGTATGTCACTCAAACATTTTTAATGTTCTGTGCATGTTGCTCTAGCGAAACCTATTTAAGTTGTGGATTAAGGAAATGCAAGCCTTTATTGCTAGCTCAGAGTGATGAAAAAGACTCTGAATATCCAAGATTCACGAAGAACTCTAGTTACTAACATTAAGAAAGAATACCAGGAAATCTGTCATACATGTAAGAAACATGGCTACTGATATTGTCTCTGTTTATCTTCAGCTTTATAACTATTTCAGTTGACAGCTACAAAGTTATTTTGTGATTCCTTTTATTCTTGTTAAATCATTTTTTCTGTATATGCTTTCAGGACTGGGAAAGCAATGCCTCACAGCATGTTTCCATGGCAACACAGCTAGCAGACATCTCCAGACTGATTGTACAGTGGAGAAAGCTTGAACTTAGGTATAAACAGAAATTTTACTTCAAAGTGGTCCCATGCATTATGTTATAGTTAGTGTATATTAAGTGAAGTTTTAACAATTAAGAAACCCTAATGGAACAGAGCGTAGTGACTGTCGTTTCTTTAAGAAATAAAAAATAGCTTCCTGTGATATATGGCAGGATATATCACGGGGCGGAGTTCAGAAGCCCCAAGTGATATACTACGCATCAGAACGACGGCCCGTGATATATCCTGCGATATATCACTGGAAGATATTTATTATTTCAATTCTAACACGACATAACTGAGTGAAAAATCGAAATAATTTTAACCCAATTTTAATGCATTGTTATAAACGCAAAGGGGTTATAAGGTCGGCTGTTAGTGTTTTCTCCCTAAACATATTACATGATTCAAAAATTGATAATAATTCAAAGATTGAATAACAAACTTGAATACATGTCCATCAAACAGCATGTCCAGTATTCTCCAGTCGTCGTTCAAACTTTTTTTTTTCATTCCAACAGTTGAATAACGTCATCAGGGAATAATATATAAAACATGGAAATGATGTGATGTCGTTAAAATGATGCCTTAACGTCACATTAATATTGCAACAAATTAGCGGAAAATAGTTATAATCCAGCGAAAAATACAATTTTCGCATGATAATTTTATACCAACAGGTATTTACGGAATAGCCATGCCCACCTGCAGTGATATATCGTGAATTAAATCACTGCAAATTCAATAGGAAAAACATGCAGTTGTGTTAAAATAATTGTAAAAACTTCACCTATTATATACACTATATTGTATTGTTGAATAAGCCTAAGCAGATAAAAGGGGCTTCGGGGAGGCCAGAGACACAGATATGTTATATTCTGTTGTTGTTTTGCAGTTGCTGGATGAATTCCCTGGACACTGAGTTACACAAGTACAGATTGGCGGCCAGTAGATGGTGGTTCCATCTGTACCAGGTCATCTCAGCACTCCTACATCCACAGGTCAGTTCTGTCAAACATTTGATTTTTTTAGAGTTTTAACTACCTGCAGTGTGTTAGAAATTATTTGGTAGTCACAGTTTATCCTGTTATTAGTTACCTACATTAAGTCATTTATTTGTCTGCTGCAACAGGTAGATACAGTTCCAACAACAACTATGAATAAATCTTACTGTATTACCCCTTTACTCAATAAATATGGGATTTATTGCTTTTTCAACTAGTTTAGATCCAGATCATATGGAACATCTATGCCATCTGATCTGGATCTACACTGGTCATAAATAACCTTGAACAGTGTGGATCCTGATCAGAGGACATTGATGTGCAAGCTGATCTGGATCTACATTGTTCACCCATGGGATAACAGCTATATTCCATGCAGTAAAGGGTTAATCAATATTTTCAGGAGAATACAGATTCAGAAGAGAAACCAACAAACATTGAAGATGTGATTAAATCTCTGAAGCAGTTCATTGAACACTCCACACTTGGTGACTTCCATACTAGACTGGATATGTTGCTAGGATACCACTGTCACCTGGTTTCCATGACAACCTGTGAAGATAAAGTAGATAATGAAGATGTGACCTTGTCCTCAGAAACTGGGTCAAGGTCAATAGGTGCTATGAAAACAAGGACTGACACTAGAACTCTGACGAATGTTCTGTGGAACATGTACCAGTTTTACTCCAGGTTCAAGGGCACTGTACAGACAGAGCTTGACAGGTTGAGGTCACCTATTGAGAAGGAACTGAAGGTGAGTTTTCTTGAAGTGATATTTGAAAGTTTGGTTTCTATATTGGAGAAGGAATTGAAAATAGTTTTTAATTTATTCAGTGAAATGAACTTGTTCTTAATAAAGTATGGCTTATATGGCATTCATAGTTCACAGTGATATTTTGCAAGGATTGAGAGAAGGGATATCATATAGTCATGATCACAAGTATAATTACTGGCAATAGTACCTTGAGGATTAACCTGCTTCTCAGATTAACAGGTTTTATCACATGTGAACTGTATAGATCCAGATCAGCCAGCACATTGATGCTGTCTGATCAGGATCTACAATGTTTGCTTCTTGTTCAGAAATAACCTAATAAAAAAAAACAGTTTAGAACCAGATTTGCAGGGTGATCTGTATCTAAACTGTCCCCTATGGATACAGACAAATATCCCATGAAGTAAAGGGATCATCTCCCATCTTTGTATAGATACAGTTGTAATTGATTCTTCAAAAGTAATGGAGACCAAGGAATTACAGCTTACATGAAGGGAGATTTTTCACATGAGACACAAAGAGATAAGTGTATGAATTTAAGCCCAGACAAAGACAGAGAAAGATGTTTCAAACTTTTTTTTTAGAAAACTGTATAGATGTTCTCCATTTGATTCTTTAAAATTCTTGAGACTTGACTTAATTTATCTGTTTTACAGGGTTTTGTCAAGATAGCCAGGTGGTCAGATATCAATTACTGGGCACTGAAGCAAGCAACTGAAAAAACACACAGAACTCTACATAAGCACGTCAAACGGTTCCAGGTAAAGTTAAACTGCTGAATTTAACTTGTTTTGTAGTAACTTATTGGGACAATAATGTCATGCGTTTCCAAATATTACAGTTTATAATGCAAACTAGTCATGAAAACTAGTAAATGTGATATAATTACAGTCAAATCTTACAGTCAAATTTTAAAGCCGAAGTTGTTTTGGCATTAATAACACAGTAAAATTCACTCAGAGCAGATCTTTAATGTACTTACATGTCCAAAATTCTGGCAGAATTCACTCCTGCTCAGTTATTTATATGCATTAAACAGCAGTTGATGTCAACTCTAATTTGAGAGCTTTATAAACTCCAGCAACCATGTTCAAAAAACAAAAATGTGTAGGTACAAAAATTTACAGATGTATACATTAGTTTTACACATTTTTCTTACAGGAGGTGATGAAGCAGCCTGTACAAGGAATCCTGTGTGATGTCGACAGTGTTGCCACATCATCAGGGGCAGATCACTCTGCTTGGTCTGAACAGCTGTCCAGTTACCATGACAACTTGATCCAAAGCCTTGTACAATACAAGGTATATTATTAATGACAGAGTATACATGTAGACATTTGTTTAATACTTGTACCATGATACCTACAAATATTCTGCCTAGGTATTGGCAATACTTTTAAGAAAATTACCAGTTGGTCTTTGATTTTGTTGTACATGCATATACACTAAACTTTTTGCTGGGTTCTCATGCCGTCATTGAAGCCTAGAAAAGTCCTTGAATTTTGAAAATTATCTGAAGTTCTATAGTATAATTTCTCAAATCTGTTCAAAACTTAAAAAGTCATATCAATTATCAAAGAGGATTTGCAGCATTGTCAGCATCGTATGGTAGTCCCCCAACTTCAATATAAAACCAAATATTGCCTATAACTTAGAAAGTCTTTGTCCTATTCACTTAATACTTGAAATATATCTGCATGAACAAAAAAGCCATCAGTTACAATAAGAATGATAACTCCTGTTTCACTGTTGTTTGAGTAATGCCCCTTTTCAAATGCAACTTTTGGCGACACATGGTTTCTGTGTAACAACAAATTCTAGTTTTTGTCTTAACTGCTGTTATTGCTTACAACATGCTTATTTCTCTTTCTTTTGTAGTTAAGTGAGTTGATCATGCCAGCAGAACTTGCAGCATTGTGTACAGCCGACAGGTTTCCTCTACAGTACAAACTACATCATCTGTGTGTCCGACTGAACAAACACTGGAAGCAGATAGTGAAGTCAGCAAACTACTGCCCTCACATTGTAGCCTTGGACCAGTTCACTGGTTAGTTACCATGTACTGAACTCTGACCAACTTAGCTAGCATGGTGACTTGCCAGTAGGGAGGTTTTCAGTTGATGCCTTTGAGTGTTTACAGATCTAGATAGACAAAATTCATTTTGTTAAGGGTTTGTCAATGGCCAAAGGTTTTAAAACTAAGAATGGGGATCAGTCTCAAATATCAAACATAATGACTGGCTTAAATGGAGACTTATCTCTATGTTGATAGTGTACATGTATGTGTTGAAGAAAAAATTGAAATCAGCAACTTTAAGCTTTTACTTTGCGAAAAAAGGCTTATATCCAATGTGCAACCAGTGTAGATCCAGATCAGCCTACACATCTTTGCAGTCTGATCAGGGTCTACACTATTAGCCTTAAGATGCATTAGATTATTTCAGCTTAGAGGGAGGCTAAAGGCTTTTATATTAAGTGGTGTTTTATCTCTTGTAGGAGAACTGATAGAGAATATTCACGAGCTTCAGTCATTGGATGTTAACAGGGTAAGTGAAACAAGTTGTGTTGTCAAACAGTACAGTATTTTAACTTGCTCCACTGTAGGACTAACAGTTGTTGACTTTCTATAATACATTGTTCTTTCATACTTTAACAGATTTTTAACAAAAGTGGATGCCTCAAGTGTTTCTAAAATTAATGATCTAACTGACATTTTTGTGGTTCCCAGACAAACAAAAGACAGTGTGTAGGGATTGCTTTGTGCAGCAGTCAGACCATTGCAGACCATTGCAGAAACTTCAACTTTGCAATATCTTAGCATTTTAAAGAATTATGTCCCTTTTGTATAAAATCATGCATGCTGTCATTGGGTGAGAGGATTATACATGACTCTATGTAGGCAATTAAAGGTGCCTATAAAGTCTCATATCTGCCAGTTATACAAGGTTTCAGGTTTTGACATGCACATTCTCATACTGCTCTGATCACATTTACAGAATGAAGAGAAGGAGAAGCAGAAATCAGAAGCGAAACATATCAACCTGAGAAAGAGGAAAGCCCTCAGTGATCTCTTTAAATACCTGACCACACTGGGTAAGATCTACCTTTATGTGATCCTTTAAAATACTGTATAAAACTGTTTTTTAACGAGATGAATATTCTCGACCATCATGAATTCTCTATAAAAACTAAACGCCAAAAATTCCACTGCTTGCCATATTGCTAATCGAGTGTATCACCTACATGTAGTGCACAAATTTAGTAATCACTTAGGCGGATAAGATAGGTACTGCTACAATTAATGGTTCAAATCATGGATAGAGATTATTTCAAAATTAGCTGCCTATAATATACAGATGATCGTTTCTTAATAAGCTGTTTGTAAAGGCTGTATAATTGCCAAAGCAGGCTTAAAGTTAATTGTCACTTCATAAGGTCTGTATCTGTGGTAGTCATGGTTCCTGACCACTTACGCAGATCTCCTAAAATACCTCACGTGACCACTCTGGATAAAATCTACATTCAACCCTTTACTCCATAGATACATAGATACAGCTTTCATCCCATGGGTAAGCAACCTAAGTCCAGATCAACCAGCACATTTGTGTTGTCAGATCAGGATCTACACTGTTTGCTTTTACATTATTTCTGACAAAGATGCAAACAGGTTGATCCAGGTTAGACATGCAATCTGATTTAAATCTACACTGTTCACCCATGCAATAAAAGCTGTATCTGTTGATCAAAATATTATGTTCAAATACCTTCCACTCTGATCACACTTGGGGTAAAATCTACTTATTGGCTGCCCATTCAAACATTGCATCATCTATTGTTTTTTTCTTTAATAAACATAACTACTCATTGATCTCACCAATGTTTGTAGATGATCATCACACTTGGTTATTTCTACTTTTCAGTGACCTAATCAAATATCTTACCACCAAGTATAACCTCAGTCATTGTCATGCTGGCCACAGGCCACAAGATTATGAAACCGAGAATGGAAACCAGTCTCCAATCTCAAGGATCTGATTGCCTGAATCAAGCCCCATGATTATAAAACATTTTTCATGCTCAAGCACTTTGAATATGAGCATTTGATGGCTTCATTTGTATTCATTATCTAAAATATAAAAAAAGTTTAAAAAAAGATATGATGCTTGAGATTAGAGACTGGTTTCAAATCTCAGTTTTAAAATCTTCAGCACAGATTTGTTCTGCATGAAAAATTTTAAGAAAATAGTTAATTTGATCATTTATTATTAGATCTACTGTTGAAAGGAATATATTTGCTGAAAAAGTATTGCTTTTAAAGTAAGAATGAGTAAATAACTAAATATAGATATAATCATGCTTTTAAATTGAAATTGCAACTTTAACAGTTATCACATTTGGACACGGGGACTCTCTTAAAACTTAGTCAAACCTGTCTTAAGCAGCCACCCAAGGGAGTGACAGAAAGTGGCTGCTTAACACAGGTTGCTGTTTAAGACAGGTAAAATTGTTACAGAATATTAGTTTAGGACATATTCAAACTGGCTGTTTAACCCTTTCCTCGATAGATACACCTTTATTGCATGGGCGAACAGTTTAGATCCAGATCAGCCCGCACATCCGTGCCATCCGATCAGGATCTAAACTGTTTGCTTTTTTATTCATTAGGTTATTTCTGACCAAAATGTGACCAGTGCAGATCCTGATCAGATGGCACGGATGTGCCGGGTTATCTGGATCTACACTGATTGCACATGCGTAAAAATGCGTATTTATGGAGGAAAGGATTAATTAAGACAGTTGGTTCTGAATGCAGGTGGCTGCTCAGGTAGGTTTAACTGTATATTCTTCCATGGTAGGCCTGTCGTACAGAAAGGGTCTTGTTGAGAAGCAGTGTTGTGACGAAGCTCTACAGGTACCTCCGCTTGATCTCAGTGTCTCGCTGCAGTGGTGAGTTGTTTAGTAACTTACATTTTTTACCATTTCCATAGTACATTAAAACAATTGATAAGATTGATAAGTTTAGTTCCATACTTTTCAAAATACAGAGAATGAATGTTAACGCTATACTCGATCAGATATGGGTATTATCCATTGGCTAACAGTGTAGATTCACTGGGTTATTTCTGACAGAGAGGCAACCAATGTAGATCCTGATCAGATGGCCCAGATTTGACATGCCAGCAAAATTGAATCTGCACTGGTCACACACCACTATGCCTATATATATGGAGTAAAGGGTTAACCTGGTTGACATATTTTGTGGATGGTTAAACCTTTAGCAGCCACCAAATGGAAGTTTAGAAAACATTGCCTTCTGATCAGGATTTACACTGTTTCATGATCAGAAATATTTGAATGAATTAAAATGGAAACGGGTTATCTCATCAGATCTGGATCTACACTAGTTGCATACGGGATATAGGCGCTAAGACATATTCCATGAGTAAATGGTTAATTCCAATAAGATTTATTGTTTATTGTAATTTTGTGGACCTTAGTTTATTGAAAGATTTATACATATGGTTTCTTCAAATATTGGTTTAACTATTTAAGATTTTGAAATTCTCATAGAAACCTGTATGTGCAAGATGAGAATTTAGTTCACGATTATACATGCCTGAAAAATTGTTGATCAGCATAAAACTCGGTCAATCACTGTCTAGTTTCTTATATCAAACTCATTTTATTTTCAGTGACAGTCATGTACAGACAGTATGGTCAGGATGCTTGGAATACTTCTACAAGTGTGTTTCCAGAAGATCACAGTTCCTGTCTGCCTTGGTGATCCCATCAAAGGTCAGTTCTAGTTATCAGGACTATATTATTGCCAAATAAAATAGTATATAATAGAACAACATTATTCATTATTGATGGGAGCAATATGGGAAAAGGTGTCTTCAATCACCAAAGATAATTTTTCCCATGTCATACCCCATTTGTCATTGATGTTTAATTTTTTTTACAAGAGTCTATTTACAAAACCAACGCTATTTCTGTACAGAAAACTTCAAGATTGAATGAAAATCATATTTCATTGGACGTCTTTTGTCCCTTTAATGCTTTTTCATGTAATCAGTGTAAAACACAGCTAGCTACTTCTGATACCTATATGTTGAATAAGTAGTGACCATATTTTTATACCCCTGCTTCGAAGAAGAGGTGGGTATACTGTTTTACCCATGTCCGTCTGTGATTCCGTCCCTAACAAAATTTCTGATGAAGTTTTCTAAGCAACTATTATATGCAGCAGCCTGATGCTTTGCATATTGCTTTACCCTATGGTCCCATATGCTGTAAAATGATTTTATGCGTCATGCTTATCTACTTCTTGTTTGCCGAATACTTAGATTTTTATACACAAGTGACATACATGCACAATTTCCGTCGTAGTTTTCTAAGCAATTATAACATGCTGCAACCTGATAATTTATATATTTATATTTTATATATAGATTAATACTCGGGAAAATTTGACACCCTTTATACATAATGAAAAAATGCAAATTACATTTTGAAAGTCATTTTTCTCAAAGCGGGGGTATCACTAGTGAGCATTAACTCACAGATTAACCTTGTTTCAGGAGCTTGGAGTGGGTAATATAGATAGGTGTCGAGGGTTTGCAGAACATCTGTATACACTGCTGCTGCAACAACACACTGATGTAGCCACACTAGCTGACCAGTACAACACCGTCAGGTAGGGTACATGTGTTCCTTACATCTGTCTTGATGCAAATACTACCAATTTTGATATCAATTAGATTTTGACACAGCCAGGAAACTTTGTAAAAACATGTTGTACTGCAGCACTTCATCCGATGACTGTTAGAACTGCCGTTGCAATCAAAAGACGTTGTATTTTACTTACAAATTAGGTTTTGCTGTCAATCATATTTTGTCGCTGTTTGTTCATTCCCCTTGCCGTTGTTGAAAAAACTAAATGTGTGGCCTAAAGTAAAGTAACCTGAAGGCGTGATTAATAATGAACAACATTCTTTACTTTACTTTTCCGCGCTACTTCTCATCGAAAATATCAGTTGCAGCGCATCGTGTTTGATGTTTGTGGTTGCAAGCCAAAATATAACTGAAATCAAAATTTGTAGTAATTGAAATAAAGTGGCTCCTTTTGACTATTACGAGTATCTTTCACTTACAAGAACACATCTTTTGTCTGCATGAAAAAATTGATATACACAGAAGTTTGGAATGCCATTTTTGTATTACAGAATGCTGGTTGGCGAGGTTGACAAGCTGCATGAGAATGAGCGTGTGATCATTTCACAGCAAGACGCATCTGCATGGAAGGTTATTGGTTTTTCTTATTCATTTTCATATTATCATGTCTAAAACTAAAACAAATTTAATTCATTTATCATAGACTCATCGTTGTCCAATTTTGTAAGGTCCCAGTTCTTCTGAATAGGTGTTTGATCCATAACTTTGTAATTCTTTGAGAAAGAAGAAAATAATATGAATTACATAATTATGTACAACAAGATGAGGATTCCATCAGACAGAACATCCAGGGCTATTGCTTGGATGTTGATGTTCATTACCATTATTCTGTGTAGTCACTTTGTCATACAAGTAAGGAATTTTAAATTTCTGGACAGATATCTCCACTTTATCAGGATGGTGTGTCACACTTAAACTCAGTCCTGTAGCTTGAATGCGAAGATCACAACAAATTTTTTCTTGTTCATAAATTTGAAATGCATTTAGGGATTTTAAAATGTATTGCTCTAATGTTTGCTACAACTTGGCGGTATGTCTTGCTCAACACCAAGCATTATAGCTAAGTTACCAAGGTCAGTGGCTGGCATTCTCTTGTAGAGTTAAAAACTTAACACATGGAAGGATTTTTTTTTAATTTGCTTAAAGAGAATGTGCCACACTTGACACTCACATATATGTTGCTTGAAGGCCAAGGTTTCTGGGTTATTCATACCTGTCCTAAAACATCTTCATAAATTAAGAAGGAATGAAATTAGTTTGCAGTTTAGTTAGGAAAAAATGGGCATTATACTAAAACTGATTTGTCCCTTATAAAATGCTGGTATGTAGCTTAACCTTCAAGGTCACATTTAATGATCACAGTTTCCATATTGTCTGTTAGCCTTAGTCGGTGGGGGTAGGTCGTTTGTCTCTTCAAAATGATATTTCTTCTCAAAAATGTTTTAAATGTATGGCAATCAGTTTAGACGGAGGTTGGACTGTGTGGACTTACCGGTTCTAAAATGTGACTAGCAATTACATTTAGTTCACTAATTTAATTTGAAAATCACTAGAGCCATTTCCTAGCTTAGCTGTAATGTTTGCTAGTTTTGTTAAGGTAAATTGTTTTTAGTTATCACAATATTTGAACTTCATTTCAGAGTACCTGTAAAGATCTTGTAGCCCAGACTTTGGAAGGTTTGAATCAGTTCCATGTGATATTGCACTGTTGTCCTCGTCAACAAGGGGAGGTCACTCACCATCCATCTCCAGTTCCAGCACTGCACCTACACCAGATGGCGCTTGTCAAACATGGGGATGAGGAGCACACAGCTGCTCTAATTCAAATTCAGGTAAAGTAAATAATAATACACATTCAGTTCTTATGTTCTAGATCCCTAGAGCTTTGTTCATTCTTTCACATATTTTTGATAACAGACATTTCTTGTTTAATTTTCTTTTCAAGCATAACAACTAGCTAAAAAAAATCCTTTTGTTTCTGTGTTTAGCTTTTTCATTATTCCCACTGTCCCAACCCTATTAATGTATGATTGGTATTTCGTCCTCTATGGTTTTGTCTTGAAATAATTTACAAAGTATGGTTAATTAAGTTCCAGACTTGTATAAGAAATATTTGACATTTTCATGTGTTGTTGACTTGCTTATTGTTGTGAGCATGCATTATTTATGTTATTTATTAGGGTTAATTGTATTCCTTTTCAGACCTTATTGGATTAGGTAATGATGATAGTAATGAAAGAAATTCCAATACAAGAACATCTTCCTTTTTTAACACATTTCTTGACCAAAATTAATAGAACTACAATTAACTCTCCTTAGACTACTGTATGGGTATTTCATGCCTACCAGCCTTAATGCTTTTTAGTTGTTCTTGATTTCTAGTTTTGCAAGCTATATTCAGTTATTTGGTAAAAATTCAGTTGCAAATAAAATAAGAATGTTTGTCATTACAGGAATTATTAAGTGAGGTTGAGCTATCCCAGAAAATGCTAATTGAACAGAAGTCTGAATTGCTGCTGTGGTGAGTTATTGAAATTAAAACTAACATTAAATACAATAACTTCAGAGAACGACTGATACTGTGATTAATTCAGATTTTTGTTTGACAAGATATCAGCAGTTCACATGAAATGAGATATTTTCCTAAGATTAAAAAAAAACGTCAACTGGAAAAAAAATTTAAAGTCACCTTAAATATGATTTAATTCTTGAAATTTCAGAAACTGAATTTTGGACATTAAATTCTAATAAAGCCATCTAATAGCATAAAAAAATGGAGATCATAATGTGATCAGGGCTCTTTAAATCACAGCTTTTCTGACCAAATTTATTTGACACATCATAAAACAATATCATTTCAAGTTCAAAATAATTACAGTCTATCTATAGGCTACAAAATTGATATTTGCAGGTCAGAGATTCAGCAGCTGCAGAATGTTTTCAACAAAATGTCTTCCATTGTACCCAGGATGCAACAGTTGTGCAAGCTTTTTACTGATCCAGACTCTAGTCATCCAAATGCATTCACTGAAGTGCTTTACTTCCTGTGTGAAGAAATTAACAATAAATCGTATGACTTCTCCTCATGGATTGTGGAGATTGACAACAAGCTGGAAAATAGTGCAACAGCTGACCAAAGTGTACTGTCTGGTTTTGCAGAGAGAATAGAAAAGTTAATTGCTGACATTCTTCTTGTTGTGCAGAAACAGAACAGAAATCATGTTACATTGGATAAAGACAAACAACAGGATGCTGACAAAGATGGTGAAGGTTTGCCATTATTCTACTGTATTTTGTTGTCTTAGTTCATGTATTGTCTTGGATGGAACTCATTTGGATATCACATTCCATTGAAAAATGGTCATTTTTACAATCTGAAGAAAAATGCAGTATGCAGAGGGCATGTCAATTTCATAGGCATCACAGTCTCCTTTGTGATTTTGGCAAATACATGTAACAACAATTCAAGGAACTTCAGGTTAATGTCTAATTCACTTCAGGATAGCCACATTCAGAAAACTTAGCTTCCCCACACAGCCCAAAAGTAGAGAGGAAAAGAGAGCATTACCGGTAGTTTATAATTTTATCAGTTTCAAAAAGACCCCATGAACAATTAACAAAACTTAGAACCCTAGTGATTATATTTTGGAATGGATATTGCCACTCAGGTTTAAATCTAGGCTCTAGGGATTCACCAGCCTCACACTTGTCCTATGAGGTACTCCTGTGTACAAACAAGTTGTCTTGGTGATTTAGCTCCATTCAACCCTCTAACTGACCATGTTCTATGCAATAGCACAATCATAAACAAAAAAAATCATGAAAAGCTAATGGCAATGTCAAGAAAAATGGGTAGGTAGTCATGACCTTACTGAGACCATTACTATAAAGGTTATAAAACTGAGATTTGAAACCAGACTCAGAGCTAGTTTCCCATTGGCCAGTTATCAGGCTGTGCTCAATTTCAACCAATCAGATTGGTGAGATCTGAGACTGGTCACCATTCTTATTTTAATAACCTTGGAACACTTAAAACAGTTTAAGAATTGAATTGAATCATTTAATCCCTAAAATAACTGAGCAACCCATCATGGCTTTCAGAAAAAATGAGTACCGGTATAATCTAGTCTTACATCTAGCCTTGGCTTGTTTAATATTTTATTTTCACATTTTAAGGAATTTTAGGAACTTTGGATTTTACTCTTAGAGAAAATATTTCCATACATATTTTGTAGTGTAACCTATTGTTTTCAGCTGAAGATAACTTGTGTGAAGGCCATCTTGTAAAAATCATTTATGAGAAGTTGCAGCAAGATAGACAGGCAATGGACTGTGATCAGGTAAGCTGCAAAATAGTTAGAAAACAGAATGAGGTGGGGTAAGCTGCTCCAAGATTGGCAAAAAATAGACTGTGATGGGGTAAGCAGCAACGCAATAGGCAGACAATATACTGGGATTGTGTCATATAACATTATTGCTCATGATAGCAAGGATTGTTGCTAATAACATCACTGCATGACTGTTGCATCCTGATATAGGAAGATTATAGACTGTAATTGTGTTGATTTCTTAAAATCTTGTATCGGCTACACAATAAAGCACAAAGTAACATCATATCTGATTTTTACATGCTGCTTTAAAGTGCAGATTTATAGGCACTGTATTGAAGAGTACTTGAAGTTAAGGCAAGAACTGTAAAACATGCTAAATTAAAATATATGTGCATTGTATATGCAGGTGGTCAGTCTTCTAAAGGACTTGGTACAGGACACTGTCTCTGAAGGTAACCAGTCAACATATAAAGCCTTGGTACACAGTCTACATCACAATGTGTCCCTGCTGTACCGGTACAGAGATATAGTGCACCACCAGCTTATCTGTAACATAGCAACACACAGGGCTGTCGGAAAACTGTTGTCCGTGTTGCTAGCAGTGTTCACAGATCTAGCTACAAAGGTAAACAAGGATTTTGAACAAACCTGTTTAAAGTGCAGGATCAAAACCTTTATGTACATCTTTTACTGTCAACTGATGTGATACAGAATCAGAAAACCACACTGTTTGATACGGGTTTACTAATCTGACTCGTCATTCTCGCAGATACAGGCTGTACTATGCTAAACAATGAATTACTTTGCTACTTCACGAAAACATGTTCTTAAAATAACATTGATGGTAAACAAACACCCAGTTATATGGTGGTCAGCATGAAGTAACAGGCATCTATAAGTCTTGCACTGCTTTCAGGGTTTCTGTATTCCACCAGAGTTATCCGATGAGATGTCAGGAGAGGGTGCTACAGAGTTTTGTGATATGGAGAATGCTGGGATGGGCGAGGGAGAGGGTGTGAAAAATGTCAGTGATCAAATTGAAGATGAAGACCAGGTACCAACCAATCGGCTTTCATTTAAAATTGATTTGCAGATGTTCACTCTGTTAGCATCATTATCTAATATTACCAAGGTAGAAGTATGGAATGACTTGTTCATTGCAGATATATATATATATATATATATAAAACTGCAATTAAACACTACGTTTCATGTTTGATTTTTCGATTTCAGAAAATGCTTAAACAAAAAAAGAAACCAGACACTGCATTATTTCCTTATTTTCTGGAATCCGATTGACAAGCTATATGAATTGTGGTTGGAAATGAAAATTGAATGTGTTAGACTTAACCTATTCCTCCATATATAAGGATGTTTACGCATGTGCGACCAGTGTAGATCCAGATCAGTCAGCACATCCGTGCCATCTGATCAGGATCTGCACTGGTCGCATTATGGTCAGAATTAACCTAAAGAATCATAATGTGAACAGTGCAGATCCTGATCAGATGGCATGGATGTGCCGGCTGATCTGGATCTACACTGTTTGCCCATGCAATAAAGGTATGCCTATGGAGGAAAGGTTTAATCTGTGCATTTTGATATTTCCGGTGCTTGAAACAAGTGTTTTAGCCATTTGTTTCTTTCGGGTGCAAAATATAGATATTGTATATGTATCTCATAGTTATTGAAAGTTATAAAGTCTCAGGTTTCCATTTTTGCTGAATATTCTTTACACAATGATACATGCTTTCTTGTAGCTTGATGAAGCAAAGAGGCCCGACGATCACAAGAAAGAGGATCCTGATAACCAGCCTGATGTCCAGTCTGAGGAGAACGCCATAGAGATGTCAGAGGACTTCGATGCTAAGGTGCAGGATCTTGAGAATGTGGATAGAGAGAAAGATGAAGAAGATGATGGTGATGAGGAGGAAGAGGTGGATCGACAGATGGGAGATGTGGATGAACAAGCTGATGATAAGCTGGATGAACAGATGTGGGGCAGTGATGAAGAAGATAATGTTGATGAGGTTTGTGAGATCTTTCTTAATCTTGGATATTTGTAAAACAAGGAAATAATGTTCCCTAATATTGTCCATCCTGTACTCTATAGATATGCATTAATTGTGTGGGCGAACAGTGTACGTCCAGATAACCAGGAAAATCCCTGCCATCCCATCAGGATCTACAATGTTTGCTTTATGATTCATTAGGTTCTCACCAACAAGCTACCAGTCTAGATCCAGATCAGACTGCATGGATGTGCCAGCTGATCTGAATCTACAATGATTGCACTTACGATAAAACTCATATATACCTTAATGGAGTAAAGGGTTATTGTGTTCACTGAATTAAAATGAAATCAGGGCTGAAAGAGGTAAATCAGAGATATAGAAATTCCTATTCACTATATCAGTGACAATGAAAATCCAATGTCAAGTATTAATATTCAGTGTAGTTGGCACTAAAATTCAGTGTTAGATATACATATATAGAAATTGTTGTTGATTTGAAAATGGTTTCATGATAAAGGAACAGAAAGAAGAGTCTGGACCGGGAGATGGTAAACAGAGTGAGCCGGAACTTGTAGCCAAAGATGACAACCCAGACAAGTCAGAGAATGATAAAGAGCAGGAGAGGGGGGATCAAGATGAGGAAGAGCAGGAAGATGAAGATGACAAACAGAAACAGAAGAATCTAGACGATATCGACCAGGTATAGGGCACAAGATATTAATCTAAAACTGGAGCACCAGTCTCAAATCTCTAGCATCTGATTGGCTGATATGGTGACTAGTCTCCATTACAGCCAGTCAAATGCATGAGATTTGAGACTGGTCTACAATCTCATTTGTATGATCTTGGGCCAAGATCTGCCAAGTAATTACATGAAAATAAGGGAAATTTTGGCCTCCAGGTTAGAAGATAGAGCATATTTGTTTTTGCCAGTGTAAGATAGAAATATATTTCACCGAGTGAGCTCCGGAATTAGTATTTTCACGAGTGGCTAAGCCACGAGTGAAAATACATAATTCCGGAGTTCACGAGTTTTACCCAAATTTGAGCCCATTTTCTAAACGATCTGATTCGGAATGTTATGTGCGTTTGGGTACCAACATGAAAAAAGCAGTGAAAATAAAAATGATATTCCAGTGTTTGAAAACAGTGAAATACCACTTATGTTTCACCGGGAAAATTCTATAATTCACTTGAAAGCATAAAATAAATTTCTCTTTTCATATAAAATAGAGATGGGAAATGGTAGAAACCAGAGAGAATTACCATATCAGTATAAACTGTTGATGTTTAAATTAGCAAGACCTTGCATCATGTGCCATATGTCAATATGGAACTATTTCATAGCCTGAAGTTTGCATAAATGACAGCTCAATGACTGTAAAATAAACATTTACATATTATTTTATTTCCTAAGGTTTTTGAAATTCCATTTGATTACTTGAAACTGAATTTTTGTTATAAATGACTGACAAAAGTTTGCCAATACTTTTCCACAGATTTTAATTTAATACACATACATGTACAATGTAGATATAATAAAATTAATAAGGATTAAGTATGGACTGATAAGAATTCTGTTGTTCCCATGTGAATTCAGGACAATTATGATGATGATCAGATAGATCCCTACCATGGGCAGCAGGAAGAACAGAAGGCCCCTGATGACCTTGACCTTCCAGATGACCTTCAACTTGATGATGATAATGATGAAGGGAACAAAGATGATAAAGAAGGAATGGATGACAAAGGTAAAATAGTGCAGTACATGAGGCCCAGTTGCCTTTATCATAATAGCTTGCGTTTTTATGCCCCCTCCATGAAATGGCGACAGGCATTAAGAGTTGCTCCTGTCCGTCCATCCGTCCGTCCGTCCGTCCGATATTCTCGTGAATGCAACTCCTCCTACACTACTGGTCGGAATTTAATGAAACTTGACCACAGTGCTTGGCCTGATATGTAGTTGTGCATGAAGGTGGGGTTTCGCTCTTGCATGTTCCATTCAGAAGTTATTGCCCTTTGATACTTCCATTTACATTAGTTTTAATAGGAGTATATCTTGTGAACGCAACTCCTCCTACACTACTGGTGGGAATTTAATGAAACTTGACCACAATGCTTGGCCTGATATGTTGTTATGCATAAAGGTGGGGTTTTGCTCTTACATGTTCCGTTCAGAAGTTATGGCCCTTTGATAATTCCATTTACATTAGTTTTAATAGGAATATATCTTGTGAACGCAACTCCTCCTACACCTCTGCTGGGAATTTGATGAAACTTTACCACAATGCTTGGCCTGATATGTTGTTGTGCAAAAAGGTGGGGTTTAGCTCTTACATGTTCTGTTCAGAAGTTATGACCCTTTGATACTTCCATTTACATTAGTTTTAATAGGAATATATCTTGTTTCTTATATTTTGTGCATTTTGCCCATAACTTAAAAACTACTTGAGATACTGCCTTGAAACTTTAAATATATTTTCACCATCAAAATCTACATCATAACCAACAAACCATGCTTCCAATATTTTCAAATTATGCCCCTTTTTCACTTACATTTTGTGTTAAGAAAAATATACACTTTGCCCTTAACTTTGTTTGGAATGGAGGGATTTCAAAATAACTTGGCACAAATGTTCACCATAACAAGGTGGTGTGTCGTGACTGTAGGTCCAAGGTCAAGGTCACTGTTACTAAAAATAGAATTTTCTTGCAAAATCTTGTCCCCCCTGTAACTTTATTTCTTATTGGATTTTTAAATAACTTGGTATAATTGTTCACCATATCAAGATGGTTTGTCACATACATGCCCAAGCCTTTAGGTCCAAGGTTAAGGTCACTGTTACTAAAAATAGAATTTTCTTGTCCGGGCTGTTACTTTGTTATGAATGGAGGGATTTCAAAATAACTTGGCACAAATGTTCACCATGACAGGGCGATGTGTCACGTACCATGCCCATGCCTGTAGGTCAAAGGTCAAGGTCAGTGTTACTTAAAATAGAATTCTCTTGTCCGGGCTGTTACTTTGTTATGAATGGAGGGATTCAAAATAACTTTGCACAAATGTTCACTATGACAAGGCAGTGTGTCTGCACAATACCCAAGCCTGAAGGTCCAAGGTCAAGGTCACTGTTACTAAAATTAGAATTCTCTTGTCCGGGCTGTAACTTTGTTAGGAATAGATTGATTTCAAAATAACTTGACACAAATGTTCATCATGACAAGATGGTGTGTCCCGTACCATGCCCATGCCTGTAGGTCCAAGGTCAAGGTCACTGTTACTAAAATAGAATTTTCTTGTCAGGGTTGTAACTACGTTAGGAATAGAGTAATTTCAAAATAACTTGGCAGAAATGTTCACCATGACAAGATGGTGAGTTGTGTACCATGTCCATGCCTGTAGGTCCAAGGTCAAGGTCACTGTTACTAAAAATAGAATTTCCTTGTCCGGGCTATAACTTTGTTTTGAATGGAGGGTTTTCAAAATAACTTGGCACAAATGTTCACCATGACAAGGCGGTGTGTTGTGTACATTACCCATGCCTGTAAGTCCAAGGTCAAGGTCACAGTTACTAAAACTTGAATTCACTTGTTCGGGCTATAACTTCTTTATGAATGAAGGGATTTCAAAATAACTTGGCACAAATGTTCACTATGACATTGCATTGCATTACCACCAACTTCTTCACAGACATTTCCGTAATGAGAAGACAACAGTGCCACAAATACAAATAATTTACTTGATCATCAAGTTTATGCATATTCTTATAATTACTCGAACATCACTGTCTTTGAAATGCTATTATTCCTATCATTGCACTTTAGTATCTGGAAACGATGCATAGCGGGGGCATTCGTGTCCTATGGACACATTTCTAGTTTAAATACTTAATAGGTAACAGAATGGTGTCATTTCTTTTAGACATCTGTTATGAAACCTTTATTTATTTTTATTTATTTATTTTTATGCCCCCGCCATGAAATGGCGACGGGCATTAAGAGTTGCTCCTGTCCGTCCGTCCGTCCGTCCATCCGATATTCTCGTGAACACAACTCCTCCTACACTACTGGTGGGAATTTAATGAAACTTGACCACAATGCTTGGCCTGATATGTTGTTGTGCATGAAGGTGGGGTTTCGCTCTTACATGTTCCGTTCAGAAGTTATGGCCCTTTGATACTTCCATTTACATTAGTTTTAATAGGAGTATATCTCGTGAACGCAACTCCTCCTACACTACTGGTGGGAATTTAATGAAACTTGACCACAATGCTTGGCCTGATAAGTTGTTGTGCATAAAGGTGGGGTTTTGCTCTTACATGTTCCATTCAGAAGTTATGGCCCTTTGATACTTCCATTTACATTAGTTTTAATAGGAGTATATCTCGTGAACGCAACTTCTCCTACACTACTGGTGGGAATTTAATGAAACTTAACCACAATGCTTAGCCTGATATGTTGTTGTGAATGATGGTGAGGTTTCACTCTTACATGTTCTGCTTAGAAGTTATGGCCCTTTGATACTTCCATTTACATTAGTTTTAATAGGAGTATATCTCGTGAACGCAACTCCTCCTACACCTCTGCTGGGAATTTGATGAAACTTTACCGCAATGCTTGGCCTGATATGTTGTTGTGCATAAAGGTGGGGTTTTGCTCTTACATGTTCCGTTCAGAAGTTATGGCCATTTGATACTTCCATTTACATTAGTTTTAATAGGAATATATCTTGTTTCTTATATTTTGTGTTAAGCAAAATATGCATTTTGCCCATAACTTTAAAACTACTTAAGATACTGCCTTGAAACTTGAAATATATTTTCACCATCAAAATCTACATCATAACCAACAAGACCCATAACCCTGCTTCCAATATTTTTCAAACTATGTCCCTTTTTCACTTACATTTTGTGTTAAGAAAAATATACACTTTGCCCTTAACTTTGTTTGGAATGGAGGGATTTCAAAATAACTTGGCACAAATGTTCACCATAACAAGGCGGTGTGTCGTGACAATACCCATGCCTGTAGGTCCAAGGTCAAGGTCACTGTTACTACAAATAGAATATTTTTGCAAAATCTTGTCCGCTCTGTAACTTTGTTATTTCTTATTGGATTTTTGAATAACTTGGTATAATTGTTCACCATATCAAGACGGTATGTCTCGTACATGCCCAAGCCTTTAGGTGGAAGGTCAAGGTCACTGTTACTAAAAATAGAATTTTCTTGTCCAGGCTGTTACTTTGTTTTGAATTGAGGGATTTCAAAATAACTTGCACAAATGTTAACCATGACAGGGCAATGTGTAGCGTACCATGCCCATGCCTGTCGGTCAAAGGTCACGGTCACTGTTACTAAAAATAGAATTCTCTTGTCCGGGCTGTTACTTTGTTATGAATGGAGGGATTTCAAAATAACTTTGCACAAATGTTCACTATGACAAGGCAGTGTGTCCACACCCCAAGCCTGAAGGTCCAAGGTCAAGGTCACTGTTACTAAAAATAGAATTTTCTTGTCTGGGCTGTAACTTCATTATAAATGGAGGGATTTCAAAATAACTTGACACAAATGTTCACCATGACAGGGCGGTGTATTGCGTACCATGCCCATGCCTGTAGGTCAAGGTCACTGTAACTAAAAATAGAATTCTCTTGTCCGGGCTGTAACTTTGTTAGGAATAGATTGATTTCAAAATAACTTGACACAAATGTTCATCATGACAAGATGGTGTGTCCCGTACCATGCCCATGCCTGTAGGTCCAAGGTCAAGGTCACTGTTACTAAAATAGAATTTTCTTGTCAGGGTTGTAACTACGTTAGGAATAGAGTTATTTCAAAATAACTTGGCAGAAATGTTCACCATGACAAGGTGGTGAGTCATGTACCATGTCCATGCCTGTAGGTCCAATTCACAGACATTTCCGTAATGAGAAGACAACAGTGCCACAAATACAAATAATTTACTTGATCATCAAGTTTATGCATATTCTTATAATTACTCGAACATCACTGTCTTTGAAATGCTATTATTCCCATCATTGCTCTTTAGTATCTGAAAACAATGCATAGCTGGGGCATCCGTGTCCTATGGACACATTTCTAGTTTTATTTTATTTATTTTACTTATTTATTCATTCATTCATTTCATTTGTTCGTTTGTTTGCTAGTGTCTCCAGAAAAGAAATATTTACTACAATTTCAAACTGTTACAGAGTTTGAACATGTTTTCTATTGCCATTTCTATTGTTTAAGAGCCGGAGAAAGAAGTGACAGATCTTCCAGAGGAAGGCAGTCCCAATGATGATGATAATGATAAGGAAGAGATCCCAGAACCTTCTGCTGAAGATCAACAGGTTAGTACAGGATCTTATTGGAATAATTTTCATCTAGATTCATGTTAAGCATACATTAATTATATATACTACTCAAAATTTGATAGGGATCGCTTTCCGTTTTATTCCGAATTATTGCCCGTACCAAGTTTCAACCACTGTTCCACTTCAAAAGTTTGACGGCTTATTCTTTTTTGGCACATAGCTGATGTCAAATGAACATATTTTCAGAATCACAGCAAATATTTTATCGTTTAAACCTTATGTAAGGAATAAACACAATCTTTTAAGTGATCCTTATAAAATTTTGAGTAGTATATGTATGTATATAGCCTTTAGCTTAATATATTTTAATTGAATATTATTTAGCCTTTCAACTGTATAATTTATGTTAACCAGCATGTCTTCCATTGATTTTTGGCCAGTACATTCATATAACATTGAAATATTCTTGTTGAACATGTCCCTTATAATGAAAAGTATTTTATGATGCAATCTTGCAGTATGTTATACCTTTAGTCTGCTGTCCTAATATTTAACCAGGTTTTCTTTAGAAAAATCCTGGTTATTAGATTGGGGTATGTCGTTGGGCGGGCGGGTGTCAACATTTTGTGAAGTTTATTGTAAAAGTTGTGTTTTTCTCAGTAACTGTTCAAGATACAACTTTGAAACTTAACATAGTTGTCTGACATATCAATACCAATTATCAGGACAAGTTTCAAAATCCCTGACTGTATTTTGACAAAGTTATGCCCCTTTTTCACTTAGAAATTTTGTTAAGTTTTTTTGAAAGTTGTGTTTTTCTCAGTAACCGTTCAAGGTACAACTTTGAAACTTAACATAGTTGTCTGACATATCAATACCAATTATCAGAACAAGTTTCATAATCCCTGACTTTATTTTGACAAAGTTATGCCCCTTTTTCACTTAGAAATTTTGTTAAGTTTTTTGTGTAAGTTGTGTTTTTCTCAGTTACCATTCAAGGTATAGCTTTGAAACTTTACATAATTGTTTGACATCACAGTCCCAATTATCAGGTCAAGTTTCATAACCCCTGACAGTGTTTTGCAAAAGTTATGCCCCGTTTTGACTTAGATTTTTTGTTAAGTATTTTGTGAATGTTATCTGTTGATGCCAAGTTGCCTGTTGACGCTTAGCTTGGTTTGTGGGTAGCTTATATCAACAGGCAGCTTGAGATTGCTACCCAGGTGTCTGTGATAAAGGTCAAGGTCACTTGCTAAATATAGAAATTAAGCTTTCCCTCAATAACTTGAGTTTGCTTTTACCTCTGGATGCCAAACTTTGTATATGAGTAGCTGATATCAAAAGACAGCTTGGATTTGCATAGGTATCTGTGATCAAGGTCAAGGTCACTGTTGCTAAAAATAGAAATTCAGTTTTCCCACAATAACTGGAGTTTGCTTTGGTATATTTACGCCAAACTTAGTGTTGGTATCTAATATCAAGATGCAGCTTGAGATTGCTACCCAGGCGCCTGTGATAAAGCTCAAGGTCACTGTAGCTAAAAATAGAAATTCAGTTTCTGCTCAATAGCTTGAGTTTTCTCTGGCCTATTGACACCAAACTTGGTTTGTGGGTAGCTTATATCAAGACACTACTTAGGATTGATACCCAGGTGTCTGTGATAAAGGTCTATGTCATTTTTGCTTAAAATAGAAATTTAGGTTTCTCCTTATTACTTGGGTAGCTGATACCAAGACGCAACTCGGGATTTCTACTCAGAAGTCTGTGATCAAGATCAAGGTCACTGTTGCTAAAAATAGAAGTTCAGTTTCTTCATATCAGATATTTTCTTTACAAAAGTATAAGTATTAAATGAAAACCTGGTTTTCGGCGCGTGGCGATGATTTTTTCTTGTTTAAAAGCTGTATTAAGGAAGAAGCTCACCTTCAAAAGTGTTTGTCCACTCTGCAAATGACCTGACATGTGGCAGATAACCATGTTATTGTTATTTACTCATGATGAGACCCTTGTGTTCTAGGAAGATGAGGATCCGTCCTGTGAGGGAACAGAAGAGGAGAAGAACAGAGAAGGAGCAGATTCTGAGGACAAAGAGGAGAGACAAGAAGAAGAAGGACAAGATGATCCTGGGTTTACTCCACAGGTAAGTTACCAGTAATCCATGACAATTTTATAAACCAGGTTTTCTTTGAACAACCCTGGTTTTAAGATGAGGTTATGTTGTTGGGCATGTGGGCGGCTGGGTGGGCTTCAAAATTTCCTTAAGTTTTTTCTTTAACATATAACAATAACAATAATCAAGACAATTTTCATAACTCTTGACATACTTATGTCCTTGTTCACTTAAAAAATTTAAGATGAAAACCTGGTTTTCCCGCATTGCGGTGTCTTCTTGTTTTGCATTGGTTGATTTTCATATACTATGCCTAACAGCATATGCATAATTTAAAATTCAATTTAACCATGTATGAAAATTCATCTACACAACCCAAACAACTGTAGGAATTTATTCTGATGTAAAGCAGTAGAATTTTGCACTAATGACTGTTTCTTCTCAAGAGAATTTAAATGATGCAAAAGTTGTGGTTAAACGTTTGTTGTTGACTTTTAACATGAAATTACAACAATGTTACAAATATTGTTGCCTTAGTGCAATAACAGTATATCTCCTTCATTTTTCAATGGTACTTACACCATTTTTTCACTAAGGTGATAATGTATGATTTTAATGCTGTATTTCAAAAACTATTTCAGGATGAGTCAGCAGTTGAAACAGAAGATAAAGAGAATGGAGCAGACGACACCACACCTGCAGTAGAGCATTATGGGAAAACCTCCCATGATGCAACAGACAATGTGGAGCAGAGTGACACTGCACAGGACAATGCTGGGGAGTCTGTGGAAAACGATCAACAAGAGGTTCGCATGTCATATTACTCCCTGAGACATATATTTTCTTCTTTCTTTTACCAAATACAAGGTTCTAATTGGCAGTTTCTGAAAGCTATTTTGCTATGAAAGAAAACATGAAGTTTAGTTTAAACTTATTTATTTTACATCGATTGTGAAACAAGTTATTCCAACTTATATTAATCACGCTTGATGACTGCTTCCTGGGTTTCCAACCAGTACTCACACTGAATGTGGATTGGGGAAACTGCAGACGAATCTCATCCCTGGTGGGTTTCAACCCGCAGTCTCCGGATCTGGAGTCAGATGCTTAACCCCTAGACCACTGTTCTTTCACAAAAACATGAAGTAAACATAGATTAATTTGTAAAATCTATTTTTTTTTATATTTAGGGAAACTACATAGATGTGACAAATTTGTATATGCATATCTACTATAATCTAGGCTGATGGTACAGGGCAGGCAAGTACTGATCAAGTGGAAGGCCATCAGGGTCAAAGGTCGGCAAGAGCAGTCGATACCTTGAGTCAAGGCAAGAGAAAACAGGTTAGGCATTGCTTAAATCAAAGATCTGGTTACCAACTAAAACTATATCCCATCCCTCTCTCCATTAAATGGAGAGGTTTTTCAAAGTTGTACATTTATTGAAAATTGTTTGTACCTTTTCAAGTACATTTGGTTTTGGAAATGTTTTATCTTCCACATAACCTTATTATTGTCTGTTCTATTTATGCGATTTATATACAGTGTACCACCATTCTTACGTAATTGTTTGAAAACAAGCTACATGTATCATGATACAAGTGCTAGTTGCGTATGTCTTTTTCTTGATAAAGGACACGTGTCCGAAAATTTGGAATTAAAGAGTGTAAATTTTTAATAGAGAAAAAATAGTTGTAGGTGCTATAACACAGATGACTAATATTGATAACTGTCTGTATTACAGCAGGATAGACAGCCAGGTAAAGCTGACAGTGAGAGGTCCCTGGGGTCAGCTGAACAGAAATACAAGAAACTGAAAACAACAGACAGTACACAGATCCACGAGGATCCCAGAGACAATAATCAGGTAAACTTGTTGATATAAACCATGACTTTTCCATCCCTTGAACCAGCAAAAAAATGTTGATGAACATGAGTTAGATTTGGTCTTAAATAGAGGGAATCTCATGCTGAGGAGAACTTGGCTAAGTCTGCTCTCTGAAAACTAAGTCAGTCATTTGTGTGTCATATTAGTTAGCAGGTTGAATTACTTTGATAGGAAATTAGAGTTTAAATCCAAGCTGTGGCTGATTTTCCAAGTGGTTTACAATGCTGGGAAATACTCACGATTGCTACTTCTTCATGTAATATAATGCTACACTGGATGAGTGTGAGGTAAATAAAAATAGGATGTTAGTCTGTCCATCCATTACAGGTTGGGAATCAAGTTAAAAAAATAATGTTTACTGTTCGTGTAAGAATATGTGACTAAAATATCAGTCCTAGCACTTAAATATATGTCGAAAAACTTTTAAACCAGGAGTCTGAAGATCCAAGGAAGTCTGACTTGTACGAGCATGTGAAGGACTCCAAGTCACACCACAACGCTCAGACCCTAGATGTGGCCACGGCTGAGCAACAGGAAGAACAGGGACAGATCACTCCAGACAACGAGGATGCTGACTCAGATGTAGACACTGATACAGAGATGCAGGAAGATGAGGACAAATTAGAAGTAAGAGCAGAATTTTTATTCTGAACCTGCTGATGTTTTTGTGGACTTACCTTTCTTTGAAAATGAGCCTGGTCAAATTTACAGACATTTTTATTTTGAATCGACTTACATCAGACTTTGGCATATCTGGGTTTACATTGTAACAAATTTTTACTAAAGCATGACTAGTGTATTCAAGGTGGATGTAAATGGTTTTATGATTAATATATGTGACAGAGAAAACAAGGCATATATGCCTTGCAATTAGTGTCCTGATCTAATTGTGGAATAGCACGTTTTGAAAAAGATCTACATGTACTCTGTTCAAGATGCATTAAGAATGCTTCTCTAACAGAATGGCAAACTGTCTAGAACCTGATAAGATAGCACAGATACACAGGCTGATCTGGGTTTACACTGGTGGCACAGTCATGAGCCCCATTTCCTTATGGTGTGTCACATTTATTCTATATGTGTGAAGTATTATTCTCTCCAGTATATTCACACCTTCAAATGGGATCCACTTATTTATTACCAGATCACTATTAGCAGTGCCATGTTGTTTCTTGTAGGATGTTGAGCAATCCAATGACATGATATCCACCAAACTGAAGAAAAAGTCAAAAACAGAGGCTTCTGATACCAACAATGAAGATTTGGAGGCTACCATGGATACAGAGGGTCAAGGTCAGCAAATTCCTGGGGACATAATTTCTACCATGACTGTTGCCAGAGGTAGTGAATCTACAATACACACGGCGATGGAGCATCTTCATCTTGACAGTACAGTAAGTATAATCATGCCACATATATTTGTTGTGAAATATTTCTTAATATCCATTTGACTCCATTCCCCTTAAAATATAGTTTTATTTCCAAAATTCCACTTAAATTGTACCAAACTGAGACAAAAATTATTTTAAGGTTTAGATGTGAAACCTTGCTTATTTTAAGAGATCAACAGACCAACCGGAAAGCAAGGGTGAAAGCAAAAAGGCTCTATCTGCTTTCTTATCACTTAGACCTTTTCACTTTCACCCCACAATTTTATTTCTATAAGGCCCTTCAAAAGAGCACTGCTTCTCTTTTTGTTTAACATGAGCATATTTTCTTTTATCCAGAAAGCTTTTAATAAGAAGATGTTTTAGAATGTTCTATACAAAAAATAACTAATTGTTTTCACCTTTTTAGATGTTTGACCTTGAGAGTTTAAGGTCAGAACTGGAGAGTCAGTTGGGGTCATGGACACAGTCTAACTTGCCAACAGACAAGGATGCTGTGAGTAATTTATTTAGATGTTAAACATATAATTATTTGAATTATAATGATCTGTTTTGAATATAAAAACTCAGTTGTTAATGACGTTGTCACCAGGAACAAGAAAATGTGAATGAGTAAGGGGGTCTTGTGAAATCACAGATCACATAATTATTATTTTGAAAATAGAGTACCAGTAATAGCATATTGATCAAATGTGTAGGCCTTTAGTGTGCCTTAATTGGAAGTAAATGTAAACATAATAAATTTTTACAAAGCTGCATAAATGATGGAGGCCATCCTGCTCTTTGTATAAGCAATCTCAATTGTAAGCTTTCTCTGGATGTTAAAATTTGGTTTTATCAAGGAAATTAAATTCGAAATATTTTGTACCATTACATACAGTTGAAGTTCCCTTATGAAGCAAATGCTTTAAGTGGGAATGTGGGATTTCTCACTGTTTGTATTTGTATAAAACTCTGAAAACCTATCAGTTTTACTGGTTGCTTACGAAAATGTTGATGAAAGGGTAAATGGAGCGCATGGCATCGCTATGTGAAATAGTGTAGTTAGAATTTATATTAAGGTGAGAAAGTTCACCTGCAAGTTTGATGAAGGTCTTCTATTCCCTATAGAAGGATACTCTTTACCTTTTAGCCCATATACACATTTATATATATATGTTTTAGTAGGTGTGTGGCCAGTGTAGATCCAGATCAGCTGGCCCATCCATGCATCTGATCAGGATCTACACTGTTTACTTAGTCAGAAATAACCTAATGAATAAAAGAAAAAGATGGCACAGATGTGCTAGCTGTTCTGGATCTACAGTGTTTGACCACGCCATAAAGGCATATTGTATATGGAGAAAAGGGTCAACACTTTTCAGGTTGGCAATATGTATAATGATTTTATTTCTACTCACAGGAGAGTGCAGCCAGTGAACTGTGGCACAGGTATGAAGCCCTGACCTCAAGTCTGGCCCAGGACCTCTGTGAACAGCTACGTCTTGTGCTTGAACCCTCTCAAGCCACAAAACTCAAGTATGCTTTTTATACAATCTTGCACTTTAACTAGTGACTGAACATCAATATACGGGGTAGTATAAATAGAAAATGTGAAATAGGTGGTTGAGTAATATAATATAGTTTTAAAGCAGTTAAACAAGAACTTGGGCATATCATATCTCACAGCGTTAAAGCTATGTCCTTGAAACTTGGGATGTGGATAGAGGGCAGTAAAGAGATTATGCACGTCATTTAACCCATAGGTGTGTATGTTAGTTTGTCAGTAAAAACTTGATCCTGCAATATAACAAAAAGTATGCAATGTTGGTTAATGAATCATATGGTATTTAGTTAGAAGAGAAGAAGAAGATTTGTACGCTATTTTAATCTTTTGTCGGACACATGTGGTTGCTGTGGCATGAAAAATAGTGAGAAAATAGAGACAGTACAAGACTTTAACTAGATCTTAGCATAAATGCAAAAGTATTAACCAAGGCTTAAGCCAGTAGGCACCATTGTTTTGCTAGCTATAGTCTGTATCTTGTTTACTTAAGGTTCGCCTGTGCATAGCTGGAATAATTATTCTGGCATGATATGGTGATTCACTTATTCTATGTAAACATGAAATCCACCAATTAATCCATCACAAAAATAATGACAGTACAGTATATGTCAATGGACATGGTGACATTAATATACCTTGCAATATTGTACATTTGACATGAACTACCTGCTAAAGAAGGAGCTGATGCAAGATTTGCAGAAAGGAGTTTTGTTTTGGGCAGGCATAGGGTTGTTACAGAATAATTTCCAATTTTCATGAAAATAAAGTATTGCTGCCCAAAAAGATTCAAGCAGCCATTCTGAACCCCCTAAATCGCTTCTGGCAGGGCCTATATTTCCTATGCATTGTATTACAGGGGAGATTACCGGACAGGGAAGAGACTGAACATGAGAAAAGTGATCCCGTACATCGCCAGTCAGTTCCGTAAGGATAAGATCTGGTTACGTCGCACCAAGCCGAGCAAGCGACAGTACCAGATCATGCTGGCCATTGACGACTCTTCCAGTATGGTGGACAACCATTCCAAACAGGTACGATCCTACATAGATGAATTTCTCAGATTATCTTTCAACAACACATCAAATAACCACTAATGGCAAGTTCAGCTATAATCCTATTTTCATGAATCACACAAATACTAGATGATGTATTTGATTCTGTACATAGCTTGTCAAAATATTCCATTCTTCACTGTGTTGCTCTATATTTGTCTTGGGAATCATTGCTTGTGTATCAGTATTTTCTGAATATTATGAATATTATCTTTTCACACTTTGAAATGTAAGAAGTTCTTGAAACAAGCTTTTTCTTTTTACAGATGGCTTTTGAATCACTGGCATTGATATCCAATGCTTTGACACTGCTTGAGGCTGGACAGCTATCTATATGCAGGTATGATTTGAACAAACATTTTCAAAACATTTCTTAAAAAAACATATTTTGACATTTGAACTGCTTATGTAAATTTCGACTGTTTTTAATTTTTGTATACAATCATGATAAACTCTGAACTTTATTGATAAAGCTTATATCCCATGAGTAACCATATAGATCCAAATCATGTACTGTGCAGTCTGATCAGGATCTACATTTTAAGATTCATGTCTGCTATTTCTGACCTAGAAGTGCAGTGTTGATCCAAATTAAGGTAGACTGCATGGATGTCCAGGCTGATCTGGATCTACACTGATAATACCATTCATTTGTAAGTTGGCTTAAAACAAGACTCTCACTAATGAATATATTATATTGACCTGCAATTGAGTGTTCACTTTTCGTGAAGTTATAGACAGTTGAAGAATTTTTGTCGCCATACTCACATAGCATTCGCTGGCTTCTTTCAAGAGATAGCATTGTACTTACTGAATTGGGGGCGGGCATGATCAATTTATTTTACATTGGAATGACACTGACATTTTGCAGTTTTGGGGAGACGGTGAACATTCTGCATCCCTTCGCTGAGCAGTTTACCAGTCTCTCTGGTGCACATCTTCTACAATACCTCACGTTTGAACAGAAGAAAACCAAAATTGCTCAAGTAAGTTTTTTATGAAACAAGATTGTCATTAGTATTATTGGATAATTGTATTTTCTGTAAAATGTGTGGTTATTTATAGCTCAATGAGCATGCTTACAATCGGAAACATTTTATCAAATGTGTTGAGAGCAATCCACATTCTGAAAACTGTATCAGTACCAAACAGGAAAAAAAGAAAAATCTAAATATCATGTATTCTAATGTCCACATATTATGAAAAAAAGAGAAAATTATAAAATAAGGTATTGTAATTTCCATATATTTTCTATTTTGAACATTACCAATAACAATAATTTATAAAGTTGGCTTGATAAAATAACATATTATAATACTTTGATATGTTTATTCTTAGACATCAATTGTTCATTTTCCAAAGGTGCAACAGAAAATTTTCACAGTGGTATAGAGACAGTTTGTCAACAGATGTACACACATCTGCTGTTTCCTTTGTCTTGTTAGGGAAGTAACAGTTTTAAAGAATAGCAAGAAGAGGAACACAGTAGAAACCTAATTTTCGGTTAAACAAATTTATTATGAATTTCAGTTACTCAAACAAGCTACTGCCACCATGTTGGATGCACGTAACAAACAGCAAGGCAGCATGGGTAATCCCGAGACGTCGCAGCTTCTGTTGATTGTGTCTGACGGACGAGGACTTTTCATGGAGGGAATGGAGGTGGTCAAGTCAGCCGTCAGACAAGCCCGGGAGGCTAACGTCTTCCTTGTGTTTGTTATCATTGATAACCCACAAAATAAGGTAAACACTAAGTCGTGAATAAATGCTGAACTTTTTATTTAATCTTAAAAAGTTTGATGTTAATCCTTTACTCCATAGATACACAATATTGTTTGGGCAAACAGTGTATATTGAGATCGACCAAACTGCGAACTGTGCAGAACCTGATCAGACTGCATGGATGTGCTGGCTGATTTGAATTTACAATGGTTGCACATGCGATAAAATGTGTATATATGAAGCAAAGAGTTAAACAATTTGTTAAACACTTAAGTTCATGGATAGAGCTTACATCCTATATGTGACCTATGTAGATCCAGATCAGCTGCGAATCTACGCAGTCTGATCTAGATAATTATGTCTCCCACCCTCTTGGGGAGACATATTGTTGTTGCCTTGTCCGTCAGTCTGTCTGTCACACTTCGTTTCCGCTCAATAAATGGAGTACCCTTTGACCCAGAGCATTCAAACGTCATAGGGTGATAGCCCTTATTGAATAGAAGAACCCTATTGATTTTGGGATCAGTAGGTCAAAGGTCAAGGTCACAGGGGCCCGACGTGTGAAAACCGTTTCCGCTCAATAAATCGAGTACCCTTTGACCCATAGCCTTCAAACTTCATAGGGTGATAGCCCTTATTGAGTAGAAGAACCCTATTGATTTTGGGGTCAGTAGGTCAAAGGTCAAGGTCACAGGGGCCTGAACAGTGAAAACCGTTTCCGCTCAATAACAGGAGTTCTCTTTCACCCAGAGCCTTCAAACTTCATATGGTGGATGTCCATATTGAGAAGAGGACTCCTATTGATTTTGGGGTCAGTAGGTCAAAGGTCAAGGTCACAGGGGCCCGAAGAGTGAAAACGGTTTCTGCTCAATAACTCGAGTACCGTTTGACCCAGAGCATTCAAACTTCATAGGGTGATAGCCCTTATTGAGTAGAAGAACCCTATTGAATAGGGGTCAGTCTGTTAAAGGTCAGGGTCACAGGGGACCGAAGAGTGAAAACCGTTTCCACTCAATAGCAGAAGTTCTTTTTCACCCAGAGCCTTCAAACTTCATATGATGGATGTTCTTATTGAGTAGAGGACTCCTATTGATTTTGGGGTCAGTAGGTCAAAGGTCAAGGTCACAGGGGCCCGATGAGTGAAAATGGTTTCCTGTCACTAACTGGAGTTTTATTTTACCTATTAAAACTTCATACGATGATTTTTGTTATAGACTTGAAGAACCCAGTTGATTTCGGGGTATTTAGGCCAGAATTCAACATCACAGGGGCCCGTAGAGTTAATATATATATAAATGACACAAGCTTCCATTTCAAAAAGGTGATATCTTTTCTTGGCCTTCCTTCAATAGGGCGCAGGGGGGAGACATGCATTTTTCAAAAAAACAGATTCTAGTTATACTCTTCACTTCTTGGTAAAAAAACAATGAATCGAAAAGCAACAAGCAAAAACTATGTTTACCAGCTACATATGTTCAGGCTGATCTGGATCTACACTGATCACACATGGGATACAGGCCATACACATATAATTCTTTACTGGCCTTTGTTGAGCTATTCCATTTATTTTAGAGGAGTGTTTTGCTGAATTTTAAAAGACTCTTGGGGAAAAAATTCATACCTGGTGGAGTATTAATGTAGTAGTTCTGGTCTTACGTGTAAGCAGTTTCTAACATTCTTCATAACAGTTTTTTTTCAAAGGCATAGAATGAAATTTGACTTAATATATAATATTATATAATATATAATATTTTCACTTTTCACTCGCTTACAACTTTTATGTGTTTATCCAGAGGCTTTAGCATCCATTAAGCTAAATTTCGAATATGAAAAGTGAATTATATGAACAGAGTTAATTTTGCACATCAAACTCTGCCTGAAGTTAATGCAATCTTTTAACCGATTTAAATGAATTTTAAGTTATAACTATGTTTAAAGCAGTTTTCTGAATATATTAAATCTGAAGGAAATTTTCAAGTAATTGACTTTATAATTTGATTTCTTTTATAACTGGGTATCATTAAAATGTAATTTCTTGTTTTCTAGGATTCCATATTGGACATCCGAGTGCCAGTGTTTAAACAAGCAGGACAGATCCCCGAGATCAAATCTTACATGGACTCATTCCCATTCCCCTTCTATATCATTCTGAGAGACATCAATAGTTTACCCATAGTTCTCAGTGATGCTTTAAGACAATGGTTTGAACTGGTCACTGCAGTGGATAGATAAATCACTATGTCAAGCTATAGACTGGTGATCATTGTAAACCTCAACGACTGATGAGGCAGTCACTGCAGTTGACAGATGGATGGATGTCTTAATCAGCTTAAGATGCATTACTTACATACCTGAATTTCTGGTGAACCTCTTAAAACTGTGATCAGGTTGGTCACTGCATAATATTAACTACATGATATTTAACCCTTTACTCGATATATATACATTTTTACACATGTGCAGTCAGTGTGGATCTGCAATGGTTGCATCATGGTCAGAAATAACCTAATTAATCAATTAACAAACACTGTAGATCCTGATCAGATGGCCCAGATATGCCAGTTTATCTGGATCTACACTGTTTGCCCATGTGATAAAAGGCATATCTATGGAGTGAAGTGTTGCATTTCATGCTCTTTGGGAAATAAGCAAATGCAAATCCTTCATTCATCATGCTGTACAGCATCTTATAAATAACTTTAAAGTGCACACAAAGTTTTGTCTGCAGGAAACAGTCACTGTATGGCTATTCCACTATTATAAGTGCCTGCAAAGTTTAATGGTACCACTGTCCAATTAGGTCAGTGTCTTGTATCTGGATGACCCTCTACTTGAACTGGTGGCTGCAACAGATATGGGAATTGTTTACAGTTTAGAGGTCTTACAGTAATAGTGGTATTTCAGTGAACATCAAACATAAATAGCTTGTGTGGGAAGTACATTGGCTGGACGAAGTGGTACTGTAATTAGCTGGACTTTCATGTCTGTTCATTAACAGTGTGATTGTTAACTGATAATATTATTGAATAGAGTTATAAAAAGAGCCTTTGGGAATTTTACTGCTGAGGTAAAATAGATGTATGTTTACATGTAAATTTATTGTTGAATTGATATCTGCCATTGATTTCATTGGCATCCATATACAGCTGGGGATCAGGTGACAAATTTTTTGTATTGTTTTGATTCAGTGAAATAATCTGCTGCCTTGTTATTTTATGACATTATTATCTATTTTCCAACCATATTTGTTAAGGAAAGTGTCTGCACAGATGTTGTTATTTTTCATGTTTTAGTAATGAATGACATGTTATTGTATAGTCCAGAGAATTGTGGCATCAGGGTCCAAGGTTATGGAACAAATACCAGTTTAAGATCTCGCCTGGTTTTGAGACGTTGCTCTGTTTCAACCATTTAGATTGCGGAGATCTGATACTGATCATTATCATTTGTTGTATAATCGTTAAGCCTAACCTCAGTGGGCCTTTGTGACACTTCTATCTGGTTCAAATAAATTGGTGCTGAGAACCGAGAGTTTGCTTTGTTGTGTTTTGCTTAGCACATAGACTTACCATACTGTGATATCTTACCATACTGTTATATCTTACCATACTGTTATATCATACCATACTGTGATATCTTACCATACTGTTATATCATACCATACTGTGATATCTTACCATACTGTTATATCATACCATACCGTGATATCTTACCATACTGTGATATCTTACCATACTATAATATCATACCATACTGTGATATCATACCATACTGTGATATCTTACCATACTGTGATATCTTACCATACTGTGATATCTTACCATACTGTGACATCTTACCATACTGTGACATCTTACCATACTGTTAAATCATACAATACCGTGATATCATACCATACCGTGATATCATACCATACTGTGACATCTTACTATACTGTTATATTATACCATACTGTGATATCATACCTTACTGTGATATCATACCATACTGTGATATCACCATACCAAGATCATACCATACTGTGATATCACCATACCGAGATATCATACCATACCGTGGTATCATACCATATCGTTATATCATACCATACCTTGATATCATACCATACTGTGATATCGTACCATACTGTGACATCTTACCATACTGTTATATCATACCATACCGTGATATCATACCATACCGTGATATCATACCATACCGTGATATCATACCATACCGTGATATCATACCAGTAAGCAGCTGTAGTTTTAAAACACACATTCCCTTTTTACTGTCATTAATCAACGTTTCAGCTTTTGGCCTTTTTTTCAAGAGATCTGAAGTTGTACATTTTCTAAGTATATTTACAAATTTTTTGTATCTCTGGAAGAAGGTCAGAGGCCAAAACATTGAATTAATAAGAGTAAAAAGGAAATGTGTTTTTAATTAGACTCATCCCTGGTAGGATGTAAATATTGCAGTATACTGTAGTTTAGCATGTGAAAAGAGTCTTTTAAAGAATATACCGGTTTAGTCAGTAACTGATCCATAAAGCAAAAAACGGAAAACTCTAAAAGTTTCTCCAAAGCTTTTAAGTGCTTAGGGCGTTGATAAATGCTATTGTAAGACATTGTATTATATCCTTTCCTCCATGCGATGTGGCTTTTATCAGATGTGCAACCAGTGTTGATACTGATCAGCCTGCACATACATTAGTCACTTTAAAGTTCATTAAATTATTTCTGACCAAGAGCAAAGTCTGATCAAACTGTAAAATGTTCAGACTGATCTGGATCTACACTGTTTGTCTATAGGATATAAGCCATATCCCATAAAGGGTTAATTACCCAGGCTTTGTTTTAGCGGTTTATTAACCCTTTAATCCATAACCATGTATATACATTTTATTATGTGTGCGAGACAAATGTAAAGCAGATCAACCAGCACATTGATGCTGTCTGATTTGGATCTACACTGGTCACTTTTTTTGTCGGATAACCTAATGAATCTAAACGTGAATAATGTTGATGCTGATCAGACAACACAGATGTGACTACTGATCTGGATCTAAACTGTTCACCCATATGATAAAATATGATAATATGGAGTAAACTAAGTCAAAATGGGGTCAAGAACTAAATCATTTTATTTCCACGTCATGTTCTCACAGCGTCCAAGAGCGCCGAGGTGCGTAGTACGATCGCAGCAACGCAGTGGCATTGCCAGCAGACTTGTGGGAACGCATAGAACGCCTAGCCACGGCGCTCACATTGAGTATGCATAACACAAACACCGTCGCTCAGCGTTCTGAAAAGAGCGCAGTGGGGTCGCACGGAGGTTGCACGGCGTTGTCTGAGATGTCACTGCGACTCTACCGCGCTTAGTGGATCGTCTACGGCGCTTATACGGAGTGTTTATTATTTTACTGCGCTCTTTCAACGACTGTAAGGAGCTGTCATGGCGATCAGTGCGCCCCCAATGCGTTTCTAACGCGCCTTTTCACGATTGCATGACAAACATGAGAAACATGGTGAAAATGTACAAGATACGCAAACAAACATTCATTTCACCATGACTAATGTACGGTAGAAAGTCGGGCTACTGCTGGCCTATATGCAGGTCAAGCAGACACACCAAGATGCAAACGTTATGCATATTATTCTAACACGACGAAGGGGAAGGGTCCAAGGGCGTTTAGGCTCGACCTTGGCTGGACAAGGGCAGAAAATTGTAAGCCACTGCTGAGGTGAAAGCGCAGTGCACGCAGTGGAAGCGCCGTACGAGCGCTGTGAAAGCGCTGTGCACGCAGTGGGAGCGCCGTAAGAGCGCTGTGAAAGCGCTATGCACGCATTGGAAGCGCCGTAAGAGCGCTGTGAAAGCGCTGTGCACGCAGTGGAAGCGCCGTGCACGCAGTGGAAGCGCCGTAAGAGCGCTGTGCACGCAGTGGAAGCGCCGTAAGAGTCAAAGCGCAGTTCACGCAGTGGAAGCGCCTTAAGAGCGCCGTAAAAGCACAGTGCACGCAGTGGAAGCGCCGTAGGAACGCTGTAGAACGCTATGTGAGCTCTATAGCAACGCTTTGGTCGCGGTGAGGACGCCGTGACATTTCCATTTTCACGAAAAATATCATATTTTTCTTGCGATCTCACGGCTTTCTGGAAAATAAAACAACGCCGTTACGTCGGACAAACAGTGGAAACGTGCTATAGTGTGACAGGGCCTTAAATGAAGTTTAAAACTTGATAAAGAACTAGGTCTTAGGGCAAATCCTTGTTACCATATAAGAGACTACATTTTACAATTTTTTTATCAAACTTGTTTAATCTATCTACATTTATGATGTCTAGTATGAAACTGGGTTATCTAGGTTAAAATAGGTCATAAGATTGAATCAATAGTAAACATTGCTACAAAGGACACGTTTTCATCCAATTATCACCAAACTTGACCAGTATGTCGTGACCGAAACTCCAGAAACAGGTCCCTTGGTTAAATGTGTTAGCACACAAGAGACCGTATGCTGTTCCTGGTTCATCAAACTTAACACTTGCCTACCGGATCATACCTAGGTTGTCTGCCGGTCAGTCTGCATCCATGAAAACCAGTATCAACAAACCTTGACAAACTGGCAAATTTCGTGTCGAATTTAAAAAAAAAAATAATACAAAAGAGTTGCTAAACTCGAGAGTATGTATGCTGGATATAAAATTAAGTGAAAAAAAAGGGGGCTTCATTTCGAACGGGTAGCAAATTGCGTAGCGTTGAGGTGTTGTGAGTAAGCAGTCTGTGAAAGGAAACATCAGCTTACATGAGAAATTAACTAGGGATGGTTTAGTACAGAAATGTGGTCGAGAAAACGTTGTTAATGGCAGTTTTTAATCAGTAAGCTTGAAAAACGCAACAGGGACCCACGATATTCATTTCCGCACTGTTTTAATAAATGTGATATTACAGATCAATCTGATGTTTGAACTTTCACGCTGTTATCTCATTTCTTGTTGACATTTGAAGTGGGGGCTCATTCAAATTTACCCATCCTAATAACTTTAGAATCTGTAGATTTCGGGCTTTGAACTGATAAATGTGCATAGAGCGATTTGCATACATTATAACTATGAAACGTGCATTACTCCAATAATGTGTGCAGTTTGTAATATATTAAACGAATTTTAGTTAATCATACGCAGCGACGGCAATTGCAATATTATTTGAAGATTTGATATAGGATTTTTAATAAATACGAGTTGGGAGGTGGGCGGGGGTAGCAACAAAATTGAGTATCTTGATAGATTCTGGTTTTCCTGCGGTTGAAGATCCGTTGATTTCAAGTTTTCTTCAGAATCTGTATAGAGTTTGACATGGTAATAATAGGATTTAAAATGATATGAATTAGTGCATTATATGTGTTTGTTTATTGAAGTTCAAATACTCAAATGGTCTTCATTACGTTAGTTACTTAAGGTGGAATTCGCCGATTTTTAAAAAATGTTAATTTCGCTTTTAATTTTTGAATGTGTAAAATTTACCATATTTTTGAAAATAAGTTAGTAATTGTTTTACAATTTACCGAAACAATTTTGATATGTCTTAATACCTTTTTTGTTAGACATTTGTTAAACCATCTGGCAATTATACGCCCCAGAGGTCTGACCTACGTCCCTGCGCTGTTGTACAAGTGTTTGTTTTTCCCGCGAAAATGTTATTTGTCTTTCAATCAATATCAACACAACCGATTTGTATAGTGTTAGTACATTCGATCTTCCGTAACGCTGCGATTGAATAAAATGTATATTATAACGATTAGCAGTCAACACACGGCAGAATGGACGTAGTATCGTATATATTATCGTGTTAAGTAATAGAGCTATGCGACTTAAGAACGGGTTCAAAGTGCAGGTGGGTTTAAATGTACAAGATTTACCGTGTCACCTTACGTAGCTGACAGTTTAAATGAACATGTGTTCGGATAGTACAGTGAAACATGATTTAGACGAGAAACAATGTGGAGATTTTTGTGAACTTTTACTTTGTGACAACTACAAGCACATGTGGATATTATATAATAATAAGTCATGACGGCAGTTATTCGAGGCAAACGTTTGCCTTGGCGACTTTTACAGATCATTATCAATGTCGGTACAATAGTGACAGGGTTCTGCACGTTTATGCCACTGGCATATACGTCCATGTACTTCTCCTGGCAGTGTGTTCTCTACACGGATGTACGTTTGACATTTGTGAATGCAACTGTATTGAAAGTGGACACGGACCATACTATATGGGGGCTGCGCAACCAGTGTCGGTACCCAACCTATGCGCCCCTGATGGCAGGGATCCATGCCTTTATATGGTGCTGGTTCTTTCTTCTTATGAAAACGCAACTTAAAGCAGAACAGTAAGTATCATCTTTCTCTATATATGTTGTCCAAGGTGGGATGCAAGATTTCCAGGATGGGGGTCGTTTGGGACAGTCTTTGGGATAATTACATGGTAATTTCCAACTTTCTGACAAAACTCCCCGTCAAAATTATATATTTTTTGCCCCAAATGGGAGTTAATCCCCGCTGAACCCGTCCTTGTTCCGCAACTGTCTATGTCAATGCGTCAATTTGTTTTGGTGCCAGTTATTAATTTCTTATCATGTATAGGCATTCCGTGTTTAATAGTGTAACAAATTACTAACAATTCATGTTTACAGAACAAATGAATGACCTGATAATAGCTCTTTTGTGCGGGTGCATTTCTGTTGACAATAGTAAGAACAGCTGGTGTTCTAGAATGCACACCTTTAATTAATTTGGGTCAAGTTACCATGTACAGATACATGTCCACACAGGAAAACTAATTCTCCACTCGTGTTGTCGTCGGATTGTTTGTTTGTGTTTTTTTTTCATTTATATTAACTTCAAACTTGAATTTGGTAGTATAATTAAATAACCGAGATAACTGAATTAATTTTGGATTGGCAGTTTCCCCCGTTATTGAATTCCCCATGATGACTACTAGACGAATTTTAAATTAGATACTAATCCAACGTGCACAGTCTTGTTAATTTATGAATAGTGATGAAACTTGAATTTGAATAACAATCTTATTCGAGATGGAATGCTATTAGCATGGTGTTATGCTATTCAACAAGTTCATTTTGTATTATGTTACCATCACTAAATAAAAACTTAAAGAAACCACATGATCCTTTGCCTCCTCAAATTTTCATTTGTAAGGATTCTGATTCGTATCGCTGTATGACATCGGAAGTTTTACAAAAGAAAATTTACTTTATAGCGAATGTTTACACCTACTAATCATTTTTAATGAAAGCGCTCGGATGCGGAACAAATGGCTTAATTCGACCATACACTATAAAATCCGCAACTCCATGGAGTCATACAACTGGGTTATTTTCTGACTAACATTAAGTACTCAACGACACTCACTCCGCTGGTCTGTCTGTATGTCTGTCTTGCTGCCTCTTGCTGTCGAGACGAGGATGGGGTGCATCATAGTGACAAAACAAATAACTTTATGTAACCGAACGACTGCTGAAACCAATAGTGAAGATCATCGTCCGATTGAGTCGGCGAGAATATCCGTTTACAAAAAAATCTCTGATAAATGTGTTTTATAATATAAAGAATATAAATAGTACTGATAACTACAAACGATCACATGAGATCTCATTTAACAATTTAATTTATCAGACTATTTTCCCTTTTCCAGCCGTGAGTTTCCGTTACTGGTGACGTCTTTCATTCTACACAGCATTATGTGCATTGTGGTGTTTGTCTCTAGCAGCATGATCAGCGCCGGCGTCGATACATGGTGTCACGGTCTCGTCAAAGCCATACACGACAACAAAGTCAGGTAATGTGTAGCAGAATTTAGCAGAATGTAATATGTAGCCAATATTTTAGTATAATCATTAAATGGGATATGTGGATAAATATAAATGATTGCAAAGATGAACATTTTTCTCTTCACACCGGTGAAAGAATTTAAGGAATCGGACCATAAATAACTAAGCTTCGGCTGTAGGCAGCCATTTCGAATGGTGACAACTGACATCATCAATTCTTGTACACAAGTAAAAATACCTCAAAATAAAATTGTTATGTACTTTTATTTGAAGATCATTAAAATGTGGATTTTAAAGTTTTTCCCGAAAAAAAAGTAGGCCTACTATTACCCTGATGCAGTTAATCGTGTTAGGAATTGTTTTAATTACTCCTTCTTAAGGTTTTTCCTGCGAATTTCTATTGGAAATCCAAAAACAAATGAAGTCACTGGTTACGTCAAAATGGAAGCCAGCTGGCACTGATCAGTATTGATTTAAAATATCCCGGCAACCAGCGGACCAATATTAAAAATTATGTTCGGTTTCAAAACTCGTCTGCAGTGAAATTCTACTCTTTATTACGGACTTCCTCTTTAACGACCTGTTGTTGACAAGCGGACATATCCAGCAGATCAGTGCATTTTAAATAATGTAAATGTTTACAGCATACTTAACGTTGACATTTGCTAGACACACACGATAAGTTTGATGCACTACATCAGTGTACACAGACTTCGTAAAAATAATATAAAGAATAATTAAATAAAGAATATGACAGAACTGTGCGCAAACAATATCGAAACCCGGCATCTGATTGGTCAGATTGGTTTCTGGTTCCAGATCTTTTAGACTGCAATCTTAGTTGTATGATTATGGACCCTGTCGGAACTCCGGTGAGCAAACCGAAGTGGTAGATATGGCCGATTTTTTTCTTTCAGCATGACATGTTCGGAGACAGAAGATTTATACTGGACAAGTACCTTCCAAGACGGGAAGAAACATCCGATCTATTCATTCCTTCTAACTGCTAAGGTAAAACGTGTAAAGTCTTCCTGTTAATTTCCATGTTCATTATGTACAACTTGAAATCGCAAGATAAAGGCGTATCAGAAAAAATCATTTCAGTTAAAATCGATCATTTCAGTGCTTGATGATTTCTCCTTTTTCCATGTATGGTAGTCTATAATTTGGTGCAAGTACCGTATATACTCGGTTATAAGACGGGGATTGCAAGAATTTCAAGTTTCCGACTTAATTGCTCTTTAAAAATTAAACGTTCCATATCATATCAAACCTTACCTACGAAATGGATAGAAGCAAATGAAGGATTTCTTAAAACAAAAGAATAGGAAATTAATTACTTGAGTGAACTGATTGATTCAATCACAGTTTTACTTCATGTCCTTAAATGTATACAGGAAACACAAGAAGTGGGGAAGATTTTACACAAAATGAAGAAGATATGATGGTTCTGTGCTTTATATGAACACTATTAGCACACAAATGTCTACAATGCAAGCTATAACATTCAACACCTTTTGGGGGATTTGTCTATCACACTGACAGGTTTTGCCTGTCCAGGAGTAGCTTAGTAGGTATCATGTTGTCTGTAGGAGGGAAAGTTTGCAGAAATCCAGGCATCTGTTGGGACCACTAATGCAACACCAGGCCTGTATATCATATAGACTCCTGTCTTCCAGATTTACATTTTTTGCCTCTGTGTTGCAGAAAGCCATGTGCCTGTTGGGAGTAGTGCAGTTGTAGATATCAAGTTGTCTGTTGGGAGGAAAGTTTGCAGATATCAAGAAGTCTGGTGAAATTAGACTAGCACACTGACAGTTCATGGCTCTTTATTGCAGGTATCATGTTGTCTATCCCAGTAATATAGCACACTGACAGTTAATGTTGCAGGTATCAATGTCTTGGGAGTGGTGACCTCAGGTTTTATTTCTATATTGAAGGTTTGATGGTGATAGCAGAAGTCTAGCATTCTCACAGAAATGTCTCTAAGATGTGGGTATAATATGTCTGTTGGGATTAGTTTTTCACACTGACATTTATTATTTATGTGTTGCAGGTGTCAGGTTGGCTTCAAACATTAACTGTGATTGGTCAAACCGTAGTGTGTGGATATAAGCTATATGAATGGATATTGGGTACTACAGGTGGAAAACTAGACATCAGGAAGTGTGGTCAAATGTCAAAATCACACACTGGCAGTTTTAACGGGGGATACAACAGTGACAGCGAGGATCTGCTGACCTTTGTGGAGAGTGATAATCAATCTGTGGACATAATTATCCATGCACCTCAGCAGCCATTACAGAAGCCAACGAAGGAGTCAGCACAGGGGACGTCTCAAAAAACACAAAAACAGTTATCTCAACAGGAACCATCTCAGACCACAAAGAAGGTGTCTCAACAGGGGCCATCTCAAAAGACAAACACTTTATCTCAACAGGGGCCATCTCAGAAGATAAACAACTTATCTCAACAGGGGTCATCTCAGAAGACAAACAAGTTGTCTCAACAGGGGCCATCTCAAAATCTAACTGAACAGTCTCACCCACTGGAAAGATGATGCTAAAACAGTGGTCAAAAGAGCATCAGCAGTGTCAGGAAGCAAGCACAATATACAACATGGTTGTAAACATTTACAGGTTTTGTTCAAATTAAAAACTATAAGGACTCGAGAAACATTATTTAAATTTCAAATTGCATTGGATCATTACAATGAATCACATCAGGTGGTAAATTCTTTAAAAGTGCAGCTGATTTCAAATAAGTTTTTCACTTAAACGTTGCTTCCTGTTTATGCTGGTGCAATTCTGTCCACTGGTCTAGTAGTGCAAATATTCTTGAAAGAAAACCATTGGTTATGTACCATGATGAAGACATGCCATGTTGTTCATAATGAGCTTGAGAACCAAATTTGTTTTTTCTTTGACAGCAAACCAGTTAATAAGTCTCCTGCTTTTTATGTAAGTATTACAACTGTGACCCTGTCACGGACAAGTTGAAGTCCCAGATCTTAAAATTTTACACACAATTTTTCTAAAGAATATTTTCTCTCATGTACAACCTGGTGTCTCTGTAGCCAAAATAAATGAGGAATAGCAACAAAAAAGGCTAATTCACAAAAGTTTAGATACTTGCACATAACAAAAGTTCTTTTTAGTATTAACAATTGCCATATTTAAGACAGTGCCATTTGTTGTATTTTAAAATTTTCTCTGGTCTTTTTAGTATTGTGCATTTATAAGAATTTGTAATTATTGTATATGCCAAAGAATGTTGATTGAAGGAAGGGCTTCATCTCAGAGGGACAGGGCTTTATGCTCTGGCAGACTTACACTAACAGCCAAAAAAAATGCTCAATGTTTAAATCAATGTAATTATGTACTCTGGGTTTTATTTTAAGGTTAATATAATCTTGTCTTATCTAAGTGACAGCCAGCTGGGACAAAAGAAAAGGGAATTGATGCTTTTATACGCTTCATAATAAAATGTTAATTACAGAGTGGGAGGCTTCAGTATACTATTTTATCAGCCAACAACAAAATTATCAAAATGTTAATCAATACTGCTGTATACTATATAATAATTATGTTTCTTTTTGATGTTGTGTTTGCTATATATAGCCAGTTTGCAAAAAAAAGGACCAGTGAAGATCCAGATCAGCTGACACATCATTGCTCTCTGTTTATGATCTACACCAGGGCTTTTTTTTTCACTGCAAGGGGAAGGGGCCCATGTCCTCTAATTTTGGACAAAAATAGCATTATTTTTTATCTGAAGGTTAATGAAAAAAACTCGATGTAAAGTTACTTTTGGGGGAAAACTGCACAATTTTAAAGACATTTTCTGAAGGGAAGGCGCACTTAAACGACCCCTACTAAAGAAGAAAAAATAAGCTCTGTACACTGTTCCCATTCAGATTCATTAGGTTATTTCTGACCAAGATGTGACCTGTGTAGATCCAGATCAAAGGGCCAAATGTACAGGATAATCTGGATCAGCACAGGTTGCTCATTGCATAAAAGGCATATCCATGGGGTAAAGGGTTAAATATAAATTACACAACATAAAAAACTGAAGCTTACTAATGTGTCTGCTTAAATCGTTAATTTCATCATTTGGAATTGATTTGTCTATTCATCAGTGATGCACAGTTCAATTTTAAAGTTCATCTGACTTGTAAAATCCTATTTTATAGGACTAAATATGCAAAATTATGTATTAATACTTAGTTCTAAGTAATAAATTATCATATTTTTTTGCATAACAAGTGAAGTTGACTGAAGAACAGTCTTTTCAAACAGTACAGGTTTTTCACAGCATTAAAATGTAGAGGGAATTTGTCCAGTAGTTAACTAGACGCAATGTTTTACCATCTAATTATTGTTAAACTAATTAAAAAATATTATTTGTAGAGAAATTGAACATTTTGGTTAATTCTAAAAAAGCCATTCAATGTAGGTTTTATTTTTTCTTTTCTTTAACCAATTGCTCCATGGAATATGGCTGTATCCCATAGGCGAACAGTGTATATCTAGATCAGATGCCACATCTATATTGTTTGATCAGGATCTAAACTGTTTTCATTTTGATTCATTATGTTATTTTTGACCCAAAAGCTATCAGTGTAGATCCAGATCCTGTTGTGCTGACTGATCTGGATTTAGACTGATTGGTCACACAAGTGATAAAACCATATATGGATTCATGGCTTATAGGGTTTTGGTTTGATTGTCACTTTGTTTTCATTACTTACACATGTCCAGTAACCTAAACAGATGCAGTTCAGGTGCAAGTTGTTCTTACTGGTATTGTGGAATAAAGAAAACAGGCGATACAGTAATGAACTGTTCAAATAATGATTGCTTATTTTATTTCACTTATATTTTAAGTGTTTCCCTTATCTTGATTCTCACTTCCTTAAAAGATTGTCTTTAATGATTGTTTAAGATAATATTATTTTTAATAAGTGTTTTAAGATTGTTATAAAACCATACGAGATTACTTGTGATGTTTGCCAGTAATTTAAAAAACCCCAAAAACTTGGAAAGTCAGACCTTGTCTTCATAACTATGAAAAACCTGAAGAGAAAATCCAGTAGCTTGTTTAATCCTTTTATGTAGTCACCTGGTGCAGTGAATTTTATGAGAGTTTACTTATTGTTTTACAGATACATGCTTGTTAAATAAAGTTTTATGTTGACATTTTTATGCACATGATAACTGCATGGTTGTGATATTTCAGAAATAAATGCTGAAATAACCATGTGTTTTGGGTTTGCTTTGATTTTGACCAGCTTATCAGCCAGTGATCATCCTAGACTGTCAGATCAGAGTTAAGTTAATTTTAGAGAGAAATGAAATTTCTAAGGTCTAACAGTATTCTGTAGAAAATATTTATTGAATTAAGTGGGAGTTCAGTTGAACCCTGTTCCTATTAAGATCATAAAACTAAATCTGGAGACCAGTCTCAAATTTGAAGCATCTGATTGGCTTAAATGGCGACTGGCCATTTCAGCCAATCAGATGCTTGAGATTTGAGACTGGTCTCCAATCCTAGTTGTCAGATAAAAAAAAGTTGACAAGAATTCAGCATCCTTCATCAAGAATAAACAACTATTTTAAATGTGACAGTAAACCACTAAGATCTACAAATAGGCAAAATTCAAGCAATCAAAACATACTACCGTAAACTGATCTGAACTCAAAAGTTACACCTATCTGTACATCTGCATGTACCATAACCTCAAATAAATATAAACACCAAGTTATTTATTTATTATTTTTATTATCATTAACAGCATTTATACAATTTTTTTCCTGGTAATAAATTATATAAGATATAAACAAATACTATTTATTTTTTAGGTTATTAAATACACCTTGTATCACACTGTGTTGTGCACCCAACAATCTGTTGGAAATGGCTGAATATCTCCACTAAAACTGACAGATTCTAAGTCCTATATTGGACCTGTCAACAACATTATGTTTGGGACACATTTTGTGGACAATTAATGTCATGTTCCTACTTGCTTGTTCTTCTATAAACAATCATTTTGTGGTCAGCGTTAGAAGTCTGCCAGCAAACTAACTTTTCACCGACTTTAGATAGGGCACATATTAATTTTTTAACCTTAAAAATGCTACGGTGAATACACTGTTTTACTAAATCAGAATGGTTAATTTTAACTCCACTATAATGCTCTTGATGGACATGATGTATTTATGGCACAATGAAGTTCATCACGATGAGAAGGATCCAGTAAGATAACTGGTCACAGATATCATAAAGACCGGGGTTTGTATACATGAATCATTTCATCCCAGCCACAGTCCACAAGCTGACCAGGTATGTGTAAATTGAAGTCTAGACCATATGCAAACTCAGTGTGGTGTTCTATAATCTCCATAGCATGAGGCCGCCGTACATCCCACGTTCTAAAATATATCAAAAATAACCATCTTAGATTCTAACACTTTACTGCATGGGATATGGCCGTTATCTATGCATGAATGGCATAGACCCAGATCAGCCAGCACATCCATGCCATCTGATCAGGATCTTCAATGTTCGCTTTTTGCTTTATTAGGTTATTTCTGACCGAGAAGAGAACAGTGTAGATCCTGATCAGACGACACTGGGCTGAAGATCATAAAACTAAGATTGGAGACCAGTCTGGAATCTTGTGCATCTAAGCTTGAGATTTGAGACTGGTCTCCTGATTTAGTTTTATGATCTTGGGCCCAAATGTGGTGATCTGGATCCACAATGTTTGCACATGAGATAAAAATAAAATATATGGAGTAAATGGTTAAAGTTGTCTAATGGGATTTTATTCATCCTTATAATTCTAAACAAAACCATTTAATAAAAATTGTAAAAACCTTATTCTCCAAAGCAGATCTGAAAGAAGCATGCTTATTGACACAGTGCTAATTAATGTTCTTTTTAAACCTTTACTCCCTGGGTTATGGCTGTTATCCCTTCGGCAAACAGTGAACATCCAGATTAGCCAGTAAACATGTGCCATCTTCTCAGAATCTACACTGTTTACTTTTAGATTTATTAGGTTATTTTAACCAAAAGGCAACTAGTGTAGATCGAGATCAGCTGGGCTGGAGGTTATAAAACTGAGATTGCAAACCAGTCTCAAATCTCAACCAGTCGCCATTTCAGCCAATCAGATGCTTGAGATTTGAGACTGGTTTCCATGCTCAGTTTTATAACCTTAGGCACAGATGATGACAATGAAAATGAGACAAATGTGAACAGTTGTAATTACCTGTGGACATAAGTATTGGAAGTTGGAAATACATTGTATTTGGCTTAAGTTTTTCCAGAAAGTACAGCCTTTGAATGGAGGTAAAATGAAGCCAGATGAAAATCTGAACACTTGCTGTAACTATCACGGAGGAATGGGTTAAATTATTGACATGTAACTCTTAATGATATCATACCTGATGGTGAAGTCATATGAGCATGAAGCTAGGGTAGTAGCATTAAATGGTGAAGTTTTGATTCTTCTGACAGCAAACCTGTGGCCTACCATCTCACACAGACACTGCTTCGGCTGCCTGATATCCCAACCACGTATTGAACAATCCACTGACCCAGTGTACAACACATTCTGCAAGTTTTCTAATAAATGTCATCTATGGTGAAATTGTAGGGTAAGTTTTCACGTATTTTTTACTTAAGTCATATATCAATGTATCTAATAAATCTAAATGCAGTTAATATATGCCCATGCCAGGCTGCCATTTGCAACCATAATGCAAAATCTGTGTCCTTGAAATTCATATACTGTAGTATTACAACATTTCGTACAGGTTTAAATTTCGCTTTTTTTTGCAGTAGGGTTGATTGTGAGCATTGAATTAAGCACCAACTAAATAAGACTACAGGTATTTAATAATATAATATGTCTTCAAAGAAAACTGAAACTATGCAAATTAATGCCCAGGCATATAGATCTATATCATCATTATGTGGGTTTTGCTCAAAGGTTAGTCCCACCATTATTAAATGATACCATTGTATACCAATAAAATGGAAGATAAGGATTTTAGTGATTCTATCATGTATGGCTGGGTGGATTACAACCATAAAACTGCACTACTCAACCAATTAAATACAGCAAAGTCTAATTAAGAGGCGAGTACAATAATGTTGTAGATGCGCAAAGTTTTGTTTATTTCATCTCACAAGAAATCTATTTCTTATTCTCTCAAACTGCATATGTTCAAAGAAAGTCAAGACTTGCATTAACTAAACTTTTAAACCCTGTAAATATCACTTTGAAACAAAAAGATATTGATATACCATGAATCAAGAGTACAACCAATCCTAGATTTCATACACCAACTTAACCCTTTCCTCCATAAATACGTGTTTTACACATGTGCGACCAGTGTAGATCCAGATCAGCCAGCACATCCAAGCCGTCTGATCAGGATCTGCACTGGTCGCATATTGGTCAGAAATTTCCTAACAAATCAAAAAGCATAGTTTAGATCCTGATCAATCTGCATTTCGTCTTTACCTGATCATATTTGTTCCAGTCACATGTTAAAACCTCAGTATTGTGTGCTGCTATCACAGTCTGGGGGTATGCTGTTCTCCTGTCCCACACTCGTAGAGTGCCATCCCCTGTATTTAATTAAAAGTTTGTTTCTTTTATGCTTGAACAGTTTATTCCTTCCTACTTTCCACTGGAAAGTTTCTAGTAAGAAATTTTTATTTAAATCCGAACTTGTAATATATAATACCATTTAGCCACTGAATTTCTTTAACAGAAACATTTTCTAAAAGGCAAGGTTGTTCCATTCACACTTTATGGCTTATATCCCGTGGGCAACCAGGTTATAGCCGGATCAGCCTCTGTCCATGATAACAGCTATGTTTGGACTCTAGAAATTCCCATTACTATTACATGTATATGATAACCATCTTGTAGGAAATATTAAACAAATGTACATGTATATAGTAGTAAAAATAACCTGTAAAAGTTACTCACATGGAAAGTCTAGACCTCAGAATTTCAATGATGGCTACTGTTAAATAATTTTATTACACATGGGTTTAATTTTCGTGTATTTTGCAGTACGACAAGAGCGCGAAATTCAACCCAGCAAAATTAAACCATTTAACAGGGTTTCTTTATAGGAAAACAGTTGCGCAAATTCATTCTCCCGCAAATATGTTATTTTCGGGTTTTGCGCGAAAATTCGTCCCCGCGAAATTAAATGATACTACAGTATTTGCTTGATATCTCATGAACTGGTAAATTTAACCCTTTTCCTCCATATATTTTATGCATTTTTATGCATGTGTGACCAGTGTAGATCCAGATCAGCCGGCGCATCATTACCATGTGATCAGGATCTGCACTGGTCACATTTTGGTCAGAAATAACCTAAGCAATCAAAAAGCGAACAGTTTAGATCCTGATCAGATGGCACGGATCTAAACTGATCACCCATGCAATAAAGATGTATCTATGGTGGAAAGGGTTAACATGCTACATATTGCTTACCTGATGCTGAAGCAAAGCAGCCAGGTATCCTGGGTGACCAGACCACAGAATAGACAATGCCTTGGTGACCAGTGAAGGTACTGATTGATCTTGGGGCCTCAATACTCCACTGAAAACAAGCTTAAGTCACTGATTTCATGTTGATTTCTCTGTGTTGATGTGCCCCTATTTGATTCTTTGTGAATGTACAACAGTTGAATTATTTCTTAATGTGCTACATTGGAATTATGTCTGAATGTGCTCCTGTTAAATTATCACTGAATATGCTCTGTAGATGTTTTTGCTGATTTTTTTGTTATCTGTTCAATATACTGATGTTGTACCAACAAATCCAAAACAGTTAATGCCTCTTGGCAGAACACAATAATGTGTTAATGGATTTTATACAGTTTAAAATGCCTCAGAAGCCACCTGCATTCAGCAACCACCTGCCTAAAACAGCCAGTTTGAATATGTGCTTAACTGACATTTTGTCTAAGTTTGACCTGTCTTAAACAGCCACCTGTGTTAAGCAGTCACTTTTTGCCACTGCCTTGGGTGGCTGCTTTATATGTTAGACTGTTTATCCATTTTATCATATGTGCCACCAATGTAGATCCAGATCAGCTTGCACATCTGTGCCATCCATGTGACATCTGATCAGGATCTTTAATGTTTGCTTTCAGGTTAGAAATAACAAAATAAATTTAAAAAAAATAAACAATGTAGATCCAGATCAGATGGAAAGTATGTGATGGCTGATCTGGATCTACACTGTACACCCTTGCCATTAATATGTATATATGGAGGAAAGGGTTAATTACAAAAATAAGGCTATCATTGTTTTAGATTTGTTTTTTCCACAGATATATAAGTAATGCTGGGCTTTTTTCCACAGATATATAAGTAATGCTGGGCTTTTTTCCACAGATATATAAGTAATGCTGGGCTTTAACCCTTACCTTCATAGACACACCTTTATTGCCATCTGATCAGGATCTGCACTGTTTTCTTTTTAATTCATTAGGTGTTTTCTGACCAAAACGCGACCAGTGCAGATCCTGATCAGGTGGTACGGATGTGCTGGCTGATCTGGATCTACACTGGTTGCACATGTGTAAAAGTGCCTATATATGGAGGAAAGGGTTAAACACAGTCCTTAAAGCTGACTTGACCTTTCTGGCTAAGCTTGACACCTATGAAAGTATGCAAGCAGGCAAAATTTTTATCGACCATACTATTTCAATAATTAAATCTTTGCATTTTCTATAAAAACCCTGAGGGTATAAATATTGTGTATATTGTATTTTAATTATGAATACTTATTTGACCCTTGAAAATATATTAAAATGAAGTTAAAGCATTTTTATAAGTATTAAAGTTCAATGAACACAAGATATGACTCGTGACGATCGGATAATGACCCCTTGAAAATTCTCAACAGGGCCAGATGAACCCTGGTTTTCAGAAGCTGTTGAAATCGCTGTTACCAGTTTGATCAGTTTATCCCATGAGCCTGTCACAACCAAGTTTTCCTCCCTGGTCTGACTCCAGTCCACTGCATTCACCTGAAGTATACAATTATTTCATCAACCCTTACTCCATTTATATGTGCTTTACAACATGAGTGAACAGTGTAGATCCAGATCAGCCATCTTATCTGTGCCATCTGATCAAGATCTTCACTGTTTGCATCTTTATCAGAAATAATCCAATCAATTATGAAGCTAATAGTGTAGATCTTGATCAGATGGAAATGGTGTGCCAGCTGATCTGGATCTACAAAGTTCACCCATGTGAAAACAGCCATGGCTGAAGGTTATAAAACTGAGCATGGAAACCAGTCTCAAATCTCAAGCATCTGATTGGCTGAAATGGCGACCAGTTGCCATTTTCAGCCAATCAGATGCTTGAGATTTGAGACTGGTTTCTATGCTCAGTTTTATAACCTTGGGCACATATATCTTGGAGTAAAGGGTTAACATTGATGAAGGAATATCATTATTGCTGTCAGTCTTAGAAGTTAACAAAGCACAAATGATTTCAAATGAAGCTCAATGACATTTTATTGTGAAAAAATGATTAATGTCCACTTTGAGCCCATCTTAATTCTAACTGTAGGGGTCATTTATAAGCAACTTTCTTTGAAGCTCAAATAAAATGTCAAGATTTTAAAGCAAAATTAAAATAAACATGTTTATGGCATTTTTCTGGTATTTGTGTTAAAAATCCAAATGTAAAAAAAAAATAAAAACATATATTCACCTCTTTGGTGTGTTCTTTATATGCCCTTAGTGGACCCTGAAAAAAAGAGAAAATATGTTAATTATTAAATCACAAAAGTTGTCTACTAGACTTTGCATGTTTGGGAAATTTGATGATTGCATGCCCCATTCAGCAGTATTTTGAGGAAAATAAATATTGCAATCAGGACAGTAGACAGTAGGTCATTTAAATACAAGAATAAAGAAGAATGAAAAAAACGTTTTTCCAAGGCATATCTACAAAACAGGCTGCTTATAATCTATTGGACTTCGCAAATTGTTTTGAGTAGTGAAGTCCGAGTGCAATGTCATGAGTTGCTGTGAAAACATGCTGTCATGCGCTCTGTCATTAATGTTACTGTACTTACAGTCATTCCAAAATGCTTTTATATCACATATTCTTCTAAATAAAGAATATTCAGCAATGTTAGTAAAGAACTGAATCAACAATTTAATGTTTTCATCAGGATGTAAAAACATTTGAGAAGTGTGAAACCCTTCCATCATCATGCACTTTAAACAATCAGAAGTGTTTCCTTCTCTAATGAATATTTTCTCTCAAATATAATTTAGTAAGAAATTGAATACATTTGACCTAGATAATCTGATAAGAAAATTAGTAATTTTAAAAAGTTCAATTTTAAGAAAAAAAATCTAATTACATGTGTTGCTGTTTCTTCATCTTTCATTGTCAAAATAAAAAAGTGGCTCCAAAACAGTTATTCATTATTTTAAAAAAATCCTATATCTACCAAGTAATTACTTAAAAATGACATTTTTTGCAATGGCATAAAAATTAATTACTGTTAATTAGATTAATTAATTTACAGAATTTTACGTTACAGTCTTCCTGCGATAAACCGAATTTTTCACAAATTACGTAAAAGAGCGTTGAAATTCGGGATTTTAACGCACTATTCTTGATATGCTTTTTTCCACCTTGTTTTACAGAAGAAAGACCGTAACGTTAGATAACGTGTTTTACACGGGTTTCTTACCATGTTGAAAATTCCGAATTTCTTTAAAAGGTAGAATACCGGTAACGGACAAAAGCGTATATGCTTTATTCAAACATACACTTTTCAACGGGCACTAAAATAAAATTTACGCAGATTTACGTTATGGTTTTTAAAATCGTGAAAAAAGCACACGTTTAATTACGTTTCGGGCGACCTCCAGTAAAACAGGGTCGGGTTTTGGGAAGTCAAAATTTTGTCACGTTTAAATACGTTACAGACGTCCGTCCGGAAAACAGGGTCGGGCGCGGAAAGGATATGGAATTAAATTATTTTAAACAGCCAGGTTAGAAAAACTTGATATTAATGTCAAAAAATTAGAAAAAATTCAGGTAAACAGTTGCTTACGAACACTGCAGATTCAAAAATTTTTTTACCCACCTTTGGATTTTTAGTGTCAAACAGCAGCAGAGAACCATCCCCTGCTCCAGCTAGGAGAACATTTTCATTGTTTTCTGCCCAAGTAACATCAAACAAGCCATCATTCCACTCGTAGATTCTCACAGGCTGTATTCCATCTGGTGTGACATCTAGTACAAACAATGTTCCACGACCTTGAAAAGTCAATGTTTAACAAATGTTAACATGAATATGTGTCAGTGCTTCTGTTAGTGACTTGCTTTGTTATTTGATTTTCATCAAATTTAACTCTTAACTTCATATATTATGCACATTTTATTGCATGTGCAACCAGTGTAGATCCAGATCAGCCGGCACATCTGTGCCGTCTGATCAGAATCTTCACTGTCCGCTTTTTGGTCAGAAATGACCTAATAAATCAAAAGGTGAACAGTGCAGATTCTGATCAGACAGCAAAGATAAAGGCGTATATATGGCGGAAAGGGTTAAACTTAATATTATTGCGAAAGCATCAACAGCTCTTAACCCTTGCCTACATAGACAAACCATTATTGCATGGGCGAACTGTGTAGATTCACTTGATAATCAGTCATCAGATCAGATACTGAACTGTTGGCTTTTTTTACTTATTCCATTATATCTAACCAAACAAGCAACAGTGCAGATCCTGATAATCAGCCAGATTGCTCCAGTCTGAAGTTACCCAGTAAACACCCGATGTCAAAACGACGTTGGATTTAGGTTGGATTTTGGTCGCGACGTCGGCGACCTAAATCCAACGTTAATACGACGTCGAAAATGCGACGTCGTTCAGATGTCGCGAAATGACGTCGGATAGACGTAGGCTTTTGGTCAGATATATTTGACTTCTTAACCTACTAGGAATAGTTATTTTCGAATAACTGTTTTTTTTCTTCAAATTTGCTATACATATGCAAAAGTTCAATTAAAAAAAATACGAATAAAAAATATTTCTTAATTTGAATGGTTTGCTGTTCAGTGGAAGGGATATTATCAAAACCTGTGCAATCGAATCTAAATATAAACAATCCACGCCATTTGAAACAAAGAAACAAAGAACAAGACAAAGTAGCCAAACAAACACAGAAGGGGAAAAAGGAATATTTTATATTTGCCAGAAAAGGAGGATTAAGCAAGTAAGTTTTTCGTATTCGTAATTTGTTGTTTAATTCTAGTTTTTGCTTAAATCTTGTTGAAATGCATGCCCATTACATGTATAAGACACGTGGAGTTGTTTTCATGAAATACGTTTCGTCCCAAAAAAGTCTCGCTACCTGGCTATTGTTATAATACAGAGCTCATAAAACACATTACGTTTAGAAGAGAGGTTTAGTGATGAATTAAAAAAAAACACCTTGATGGTATTTTTCAAACAGTGTTATTACACTGATAGTAATAAAAGGAAGAGGGAAGAGTTTCGATTTTGGTCAGATTCTGGTCGGAATGTAGTTGGATTTTGGTCGGAACCCGACGTCAATCCGACGTCGGGAAATGATGTCTAAAAAACTTTCATTTCCAACCAAAATCCGACATTGATCCGACGTCGAGGTCTGACGTCAATCCAACGTCTTTTCGACGTCAAATGTTTCCTGGGTAGGCCTTTTCATAGTTGACCAAATTAGCACTGTGAGGATTGCACGCAAGACTGTCATAACTGTAACTCTTAAACTATCGGAATTTGATTTTATTTTAAGAATTCAAAATCTGAAAGAACAAAAAACTTTCTTAGATTCCAATTAAAATATTTCGTTGTATAAGCACATGTCTATTCTTTGACAGTATCCATGGATGTGTCCATGATTTAAGATCATTTCTTGTCATTTAAAAACCTGCACCAAATTGATGATGGTAAGTAATAGCACTGAATTCAAATGTTGAACCTAGACTTTTATGATACAGTATAGAGAACTGTTATTTCTAATTTAACAAAAAAGTTAAATTGGCAACATGCAAACAGTAGCATCAGTTTGAAAGTATTTTTATTTCAGGCACCGCATGGGCTATGTCAGTTTGGTTAACCTGCAATTCCATAATACTGCGAAGTGCTACATGCTATTCTTGTAGGTGAGTAAGGAGAAAACTCTACTGAGTACCCATGTCTATCTTTTGTTTTAAATGACAGTGTCATATTGTTTTGTAAACATGACCTTTGACCTGTCAAAATTTTTGCGACTTCTGGTTTGGTTTTCTTTAATTGTCAATTTTAATTACTTTATTAATCGAACGTACCGGGAAGATAGACTCTCATACAGTATAAAGCAGCACCAATATTATTATGATTTTTTATTTTGGGGGGGGGGGGGGTGGAGTGGGGAGAGGGTGCCACAAGCACTGCACGAATACACCAAACGGTATTTTTCACATCGACGTAGAATTTTTGTAAACACATTGAGTTTGAGTTCATTGATGAAATATTGTGTACTTTTTTCTCAGTTTTATATTTATGCAACTATTACTGCATTGGAATTTTGTTTATTATGTTTTATTCATAATTCATTTCGCCGATTTTAAATATCTGTTAAATATACTATTTAAAATTGGAACAGAAAAATAAAATATTTTATATATAGTTCATTTTTTATGATATATGAATCATCGTAATCTATTAAATTTATCAGAAAGCGAATCAATGACCGCACAAGTTTCCTTCAATCGCTATATTGTCCGCAGTTTTCACACCTCTTCTGTGTTTATGTCGTCCGCACTTTTAAACGATATTCTATATCGTCCACTAATTGGACCGCATTTTAGTACGACCAGAATAATTTTACTATCGTTTGTTGTAAGTACAACCAATATTTTGTATATTATTATGAATAGCTTTATCTCTGCCTTGTTTTAAATTTCATTATTTGTATATGATATTTCAAGATTTTGTTATGTGTATTTTAAAAGGGTAATTGTAGTTTGATTGATATGATCAATCATTCCCCATTTAATTTACTTGAATTCTTTGTTCTGTTTTCTTTTATATGAAAAGGTGAAATATGCATATCAGGAATCGCCACATTCAGAAAAAACAGCCTCCCCACACAGTCAAGAAGAAGAGAGAGGGAGAGAGCATGGTTAATAAAATGATCAGTTTCAAAAAAGACACCACTAACAATAAACAAAAATGAGAACCCGAGGGGTTACCGCCTTGGAACGGTCAGTGGCAAATCAAATTGCCACTGGGTGTTTAAACCAGGTTCTAGGGTGCACCAACCTCACACTTGCCCCAACAGGTTCTCATATCACAAAACAAGTACAAGTTGTCTTGGTGAAAAAACTCCAACCCACTTATCGGCTCAACAATGTTGCATGCAAAAGCACACAAACATATAACACATAAGAAGCCAAGAGCATTGCAAAGCCGAAGGGGCGGGTACTCAATGATCTTACCGAGACCAGAGCTGCTGGAGTAAAATCAACAAGAACACGATGACAGGGATAAAAGAAACAAATCGAGCTTCTAGGTTCTTTTAAGAAAAGATTTCCCCATAAACCTTCATAAACTCTTAAACCCCTGCCACAGTCGTGCAACCAAAGAGGTAAGCATAATGATCAACTGTAGAAGGGTTAATCACCAGGCCTGCAGAGCGCTGTAAAATATCATGTTGGTAACCTTTCTTTTTAAATTTACAGGTGGTTTTTACAAATAACCGGGAGAAATTAACACTGCCTTTTATCTTCTTAAAAAGGTGAAATATGCATATCAGGAATCGCCAGATTCAGAAAAAACAGCCTCCCCACACAGACAAGAAGAAGAGAGTGGGAGAGAGCATGGTTAATAAAATGATCAGTTTCAAAAAAGACACCACTAACAATAAACAAAAATGAGAACCCGAGGGGTTACCGCCTTAAGTTTATAAATTAAATCTCCATAAAAAACTGGCTGTGAAATACCTTGTTGCAAAAGTGATTTTAAACTGCACCTGTATTTATGAATTAGATCTGGGTATCGGCGATAAAACTTGCAAAAGGTTTTCCTTAATTTGTGATACGATAACCTTGTTTTAAAAGTTCTTCTGTAATACAAAGATTACGTTCATTGAAATCATTAACATCGTTGCAAGCTCTTGAAAAGCGAACAAGCTGTGAGATATAAACCCCATAAGATGTTGCACGGGGAACATCGCCGTCTAAAAACGGAAAATTTACTACATTAAAACTAAAATCATCTCTTTTATCATAAATTTTAGTAGTGACATAACCATTTTCAACGGACAGTTTTAGATCGAGAAAGTTTGCTTGCTTTTCTGAAGTGTTCGCTTTATTAAGTTGTAGTTCTTTAGGATTAATCTTATTAACCAGTAATGGAAAATGGTTATTGTCTATAATTAATAAATCATCAAGGTACCTCGAGGTGTTGTTAAAAGCTGTAATTATATCATCTTGATGTTCAGTAGAAAGAGATAACATAAAGTCTCTTTCATAACAGTATAAAAACAGATCAGCAACAAGGGGTGCACAATTAGTACCCATTGGGATGCCTATTACTTGTTTATAAATAGAGGTACCGAATCTAACATAAATATTATCCAGTAAGAAAGTTAGCGACTCTATTAGGTCTTGACAAGTCCATAAGGTATAATTATCATAAGAACCAAGATTCGATTTCTAAACTAAGGAGAATAAAAAGCAGTGTTAATGTCTTCATATTATTCGTGAAAACCATCTTTAAAATAGATTAAAAGGGAACTTTGAAAGCCACAGAACACAACAAATATGAAAATACTGCAGGCTCGGTTTGATTGAGCCTGTTCATGGGCAGTAATGAGATTGCATATTACTGCCCACGCCGCCTAGCCCCGGGTTGAGCGCAACTCAGTATTTACACCAATAAACAGTACAATTTTGATATAAGAATGGGTTTGCCCTAAACGAGAAAACAATAAGCGGAACCAACAGAATAGAATTTTGATAGGGGATCTTAGAATATAAATCCTGCGTATCACAGACAACGCCAGAGGGAAAATTTAAAAAGCAGGAGTATATCCTTGGGGGTGATTGGACAATATCCAAAATCTTATTGGCTGGGATATTGAAACCACCTAACTTTAAACTGGCCGAAATATAAAAACAAAAGTAATTTTAGAAGTACTATTAACTTAGTACATAAGTATCGTGCTCAACGACCTTCAAATGACCTAACTGATAACAGCACTGATTGAATGTACGGGGAGACTTTTTACAGCCGCCACACGGTACAAACAACCCTACTGTGATATTGAAATAGATGAAAAGGGAATTTTGAAAGCCACCGAACACGACAAATATGAAAATACTGCAGGCTCGGTTTGATTGAGCCTGTTCATGGGCAGTAATGGGATTGCATATTACTCACCACGCCGCCTAGCCCCGGGTTGAGCGCAACTCAATATTTACACCAATAAACAGTACAATTTTGATCCATCTCAAACGATGGTATTCATATGGTGGTGAACATGGAACCTTCAATGAGGTATTTTCAGATTAATACCATTCGATGTTCAGTGGCGTTTGGTCCCCAGATAAAAGAATGGGTTTGCCCTAAACGAGAAAACAATGAGCGGAACCAAACAGAATAAAATTTTGATAGGGGATCTTAAAATATAAATTCTGCGTATCACAGAAAACGCCAGCGGCAAAATTTAAAAAGCAGGAAGTATATCCTTGGGGGTGATTGGACAATATCCGAAACCTTATTGGCTGGGATATTGAAACCACCTAACTTTAAACTGGCCGAAATATAAAAACAAAAGTAATTTTAGAAGTACTATTAACTTAGTACTTAAGTATCGTGCTCAGTGACCTTCAAAGGACGTAACAGATAACAGCACTGATTGAATGTACGGGGAGACTTTTTACAGCCGTTACACGGCACAAACAACGCTACTGTGATATTGAAATAGATGAAAATTGAACTTTGAACGCCACCGAACACGACAAATATGAAAATACTGCAGGCTCGGTTTGATTGAACCTGTTCATGGGCAGTAACGGGATTGCATATATTACTGCCCACGCCGCCTAGTTATTAAATTCAAAAATAAAGAATATCAACATGATATTTTACAGCGCTCTGCATGTTCTACATCTACATGTTACCATTATGCTTACCTCTTTGTTTGCACGACGGTAGCAGGGGTTGAAAAGTTTCGGAAGCTTCAGGGAAATCTTGTAAAAGAACAAAAAAGCTCGGTCTATTTCTTTTGTCTCTGTCATCGTGTTCTTGCTGATTTGACTCCAGGGGCTCTGGTCTCGGGGCGGGTACTCAATGATCAAATGATCTTACCTAGACCAGAGCTCACGGAGTCAAATCAGCAAAAACACGATGACAGGAATAAAAGAAACAAACTCTTAAACCCCTGCCACCGTCTTGCAACAAAATAGGTAAGCATAATGATCAACTAAAGATGGGTTGATAATATTAGAACCTGTTGGGGCAAGTGTGAGATTGGGGCATCCTAGAATCTGGATTTAGCCCCCACAAAACACAGCCTGCCCACAGAGAGAGAGAGAGAGAGAGAGAGAGAGAGAGAGAGAGAGAGAGAGAGAGAGAGAGAGAGAGAGAGAGAGAGAGAGAGAGAGAGAGTTAAATAAAAGTTGGGTTTACAGGGTGTTTAACAATTAAGGATAAAATATTAGAAATAATAAAAGAGATTATGGTCAAATAAAACACGTCTGCATTTTGAGTGCACATTGTACTTCTTATAGGGGACAATAATCTGCAATATTATTAGTGTATAACACTTTGTTTAAAGTTGCAATAACTCAATTTAAATTTTGTCACCCAATGTGATATTGTGATTTTGCAACAGCTGCATTAAATAAGCTAGAAAAAACCGTAAACTAGAGATATGTCCATAGGACACGGTTGCCCCCACTCTTAAGTTGTCATTGTCAAAAATGCCAATATTGTGGTTGCAGTATACTTTGCAATCAGAGTTACCACACACTAACGTACTACTAAGGGTACACATGATGGTCAACAAAATTATAAAGTTTAATGACTTTGGCTAATATAGTTTAGTAGTTACGTACAACACAATATTACATGGTGACTGTACTGTATTGAAATACATAAGGAGTCATATAACTTTGGTTCAAATGGGCATGACCAGAAGCAAAACCCCAAGTTCACAACAATACGTAATGGTAAACATACCTGTAAAGTTTCATGACTGTGGCTCTCAAACTTTTTGAGTTACATGCGACACAAAATTACATGCTGAACATATTATAATAAAATTCATAAGGGGCTTGAACTCTGGTTTTAATGGGAACGGCCAGAAAACAAAACCCCGGGTGCACAACCATACATAATGGTTAATATACCTGTAAAGTTTCATGATTGTCGCTCTCATACTTTTCAAGTTACGCCCGACACAAGATTGCATGGTAAATTTATTTACTGCTCATGGCCAGAATCGAAACCTCAGTTGCACAACTACATGATGGTTAACATGCCTGTAAAGTGTCATGACTGTGACTCATATACAAGAGTACACGCTGAATGCATTATATGTGCATGAAATGCATAAGGGGCTATAACTCTGGTCGTAATGGGCATGACCAGAAACAAAACCCCAGGTGCACAACTACACATGATGGTCAACATACCTGTAAGGTATCATGATTGTGGCTCTTAAACGTTTTGAGTTACGTGCGACACAAGATAACATGGTGAATGTGTTATACTGAAATAAATAAGGAGTCATAACTCTGGTTTAAATGGGTGTGGCAGAAAACAAAACCCTAGGTGCACAACTATACATAATGGTTAACATTCCAGTAAAGTTTCATGACTGTGACTCATACACTTTTGGACTTAAATGCGGCACAAGATTACATGCTGAATGCATTATATTGAAATGCATAAGCCTTAGGGGCTATCACTCTGGTTTTAATGGGAATGGCCAGAAACAAAACCTCAGGTGCACAACTACACATGATTGTTAACATGCCAATAAAGTTTCATGACTGTGACTCCATATACCTTTGGACTTACATGCGACACAAGATTATATGTTGAATGCATTTTATCGAAATGCATAAGGGGCTATAACTCTGGTCTTAATGGGCGTGGCCAAAAATATAACCCCAGGTGCACAACTACACATACCTGTAAAGTTTCATGATTGTGGCTTTTATACGTTTGAGTAACGCGCGAAACAAGTTCAAGACGGACGGAAGGACATATTGACGGACAAGGGCAAACCTATATGCCACCCTCTTTCAGAGTGGGGGCATAAAACAAGTAAAATTCTCATTTTGCGTTTTAAAGGTCTCTTCAATTCCAGAGTCCTAGTACCAGGAAAATACGTACGCACAATACTAATGAAATTGCTGAACAAAGCGATATTTTCGTGAACATAGTGAATCGTCGGGAAAGCGCTACATATTCACGGAAGATGACCGCGGAGAGCGCTTCCAGGCAAGCCGGTGAAAAGATTAGAACATGTTTGCACTTACGGTGATATTTTTTGTCAATCAAATAAATCATTTACCGTAAAGCGACAAAAAATGCCCGCCACTCAACCAAGCTGCGAAAACAATAACAAAACAAGAAGAAAGAAAGAAATTTAGAAGAATGGACTATTTTGTTCCCTCAGATGTAGCACGACTTGTTCTAGGTATGTTTGTTAGCTTGTTATATGTTGTTTCAGACGACCTAAACAGTTTGCTCCATCAAAATGTCTCCGAGTTCGGACCCGTAGACAGGTAGACACCTCCTTGCCCCATACACCGTGTCCTTATTCTTGGTAGAGTCTCCAAATATTTTGAGAAACGCATGCTACTTTCAACTTAAACGGCTAGAATGCAGTTTACCGGTACGGATGTTTATCTGATATAGAGCTCGCATAATCAGGTCTAGGAATCGGCTGTTATTATGGACTGTCTGTAAATTTATAGACTGTCTGTTTATTTATAGATAAATATATCTTTAAATTTATGGACAAGGGTGGTTTCAAAAGTTGTCAGAAATATAAATCTTGGTTCTACACCACATTGGGATAAAAATGAATGAAAATCTACATATAAATAAGTATTTATTATTGTAAATCAACTTAACTTTTTTAAAAGATCATTATTATGTTCAAATGATTGTGTGGAATGTTGTTAGATCATTGATGACCATGTTGGAGAAGAAATAGCAGTGTAAACAAACTTCTATTCTTTTTGTTTATGCCCTATGTCATGCTCTTTGCTATCAAAATTAACAAAAAAGCTTTAGGTTTGTGAATTTCTAAAATGTGTTAACTTTTGTATCAACCCTTGTCCATAAATTTACAGACACATTTATCTATAAATAAACTGACAGTCTGTAAATTTACAGACAGTCCATAAAAACAGCCGTTTCCTAGACCTGATAATAGTTATATATTATTTATTGCAGGCGGGGGCATTGGGTTGGCAGCCCCCATTAACCACTATATTTTGAACTAACTATTCAATGAAGATATGGTTAATAATGCCAGCAGGGTAATGGGGTAACAACAACAAACTACATACCCGTAAACACAGGTGGAAGGACAGAGGTGTAGAAAATTTTTTGGACCCACTCGCCCTGCAAGTCGAGTGAAATTATGAGGAAGTGCACTTGCCCGTACAGAAAGTGCACTTGCCCTTATATTTTAAATAAAATTTCCAAGTGTCTACTTGTGCAAAAACACAATATCTTCATTTGTTTCGACATTTTGACATATAGCAGGAAAATACGTGCACTTGCAGCCTCATTCTGATTTGGGAAACCCAGTGAGGATAAAAATAAATCGCTGTTGTTACCTTTACATCAGAAATGTTCCCAATACACTGAAAATCAACTGAAATACCGGAAATGGAATTGTATTTTGTAAACAAAGTGAAAATATTTCATTTTCCGAAGAAAACACATGTGCATTGCTGAAATATTTACTCGCCCGGTCAGTCGAGTGTTTTGGCCTCTTCACTCGACCCAACGGATCATTTACTTGCCATGGTGAGCTGTCGAGTGGAATTCTACACCTCTGAAGAATTGTTCTGGTTACGTCAAAAAGCGCTATACCATGGTGGACATTTTTGACTGTAGATCGAAAACTTCTGGGAATTTTTCTTCGAAGTAAACTTTTTCTTATAGCTAGATTAATTTGCAATAAAATGCATATAAGTTTTGTTGGATAAAAAAAATATTTGAAAAAAAATTGAAATGGTTTTAGAAGAAACATAGTATTTTTCAAACGACATCTCTTACCGACCAGTATTTTTCAAACGACTTCTCTTACCGACCTTGTCTGTGGTAAGTGACCATATACAAAAAAATAGATAATTTTTTTCATGTTTTTTGATGAAAAAGATTAAATTCAATGCAATTTGATGTCTGATTGACTGGATTGTTTTGGACTGGTGTGGGTAGTGTCTGCAGGGGAGGTGGGGGGGGGGTTACCAGGGTACGATCCTTCCACCTGTGCCCGTAAACTGCAGGTGTCCCACTTAAACATTTACATTTTGACATTTAATATTTCTTGGCAACAAAGGCCTGCCAAAACTTCTTCATTAAAAACCGGAGATTTTGTCTGAATATTTTGAAGATGATGCTGAGGATCATCATTATCATCATGTTGTTGTTTTAATGTATTGTTGCTGCTGTTTACTATTACCGTGACTTAACTATAACTGTGCCTAAACGATGATGATGATGATGATGATGTTTTTTTCTCATATTATTCTTAATAATTATATTATTGATAGAATTTTATATTATATATTTTGGCGTTTTGTTACAAATGGTTAAAGAACCTGTTTAAAAATGATTTTTAAATAATTTGTTGTTCATTGCTTAACATTCTGCTAAACCTGTTAAGACCCATTTTTAACATGCATCAAAGAAAATAAATAAAAGGAAAGTGTAACATCGAGGTCCCTGTTAAGTTTATGACACGTGGTTATTGAGTAATTGTGCCAGAGGCAGCTTGTCACTGACCACGTCCTCGTTATCTCGTAATAAACAGGAAATGTGCGACGGTGCAATAGAAAAACGTCCATTGCACAACTTTATATTTAAAAGATTTAATGAATCTTGTTGCATTTTTTTTATAATCTGGATATTTTGACTGTAAATCCGGAGATCCGGAGAAATAACTTAAAATCCTGAGTTTTCAGATGTTTGGAGATTTGGCAGGTCTGCAAGCGTTACCTCTAAACGCACTGCATCAACCAGCACTCTATTCAGACACATCAATATTCTGACCCACTTTTTGTTGTGACCTAGTTTTCGTTAAGGAAAACCGTTTGACGTCACTTTCGCTGAGTTTTTTTCATAAATATCACACAGATTTCTTTCAGGGTTTTTTTTAAGGAAGAGGGGAAGACGCTGGACGCTGGTGAAAAGGGAAAAATGCGTGAAAAATACAAATTTGGGGAAATTTTAGTTTATTATACACTCTTTCTTGTATTAGCTACATTGAATGTTCATACTCAAGTTTATGCTTCTGTTTTTCTTTTTTTTACTTTAGCTTTCATTACCAAGCTGTCTATTTAGCATACAGATGCATGTATCTTTGTTATCTGTTTTTAAACAGTACAAGAATAAGTTATAATTGTTCACTTTCGGAGCCTGCTTAAAATGTATCCATTTATTGTGTACTTTGAATCAAAATCATTTCGGATGCAATATTTCCAGAAATCTTTTGTTTCGGCCAGTACTTGGGTAGTTATTGATAATTTCCAACTTAATTGTTGAATTCCCCAAGAAAATTAAATATTGCTGCTCAAAAGGAGGGTTCAAGCAATCTCCCTCACCCCCTGATACGCACATGCTACTACAACATGCGACCAACGATGATAAATGATCATAAAATTACACGGAACTTTGACTTTTAAATGTCGTGATAATTAATTTTTATTGTAGTTGTGGGTCACATCGTAAATTTGGACTTCAATTAATACTCCGGAAAATATACGGGATATAAAATTCTCGGGATAAAAATTATTGCCCAGCACAGTTTTGAATGTGTGTTTCACCTGACGGTTCGTATTTTTGTGACAGAACATGGCGCCGTATTCTGTTGTTCATATTTTGCATTTTTCGTCGTTTGTTTTACATGACAGTGCAAACAAGCCGCATCCGTTTAAAAGCATGACGAAGACAATATACGACAACTAGCAATTTACTTAGTCTTCAATTAATTGCCAATTATCAAAACAACAGATTCTTTTTTTTTTTTGCCCGGTGTCAGAATACATTCCTCGGCAATAATTAGACCGGCGCGCGCATGCATTAAATCGACTTGTTGGTATTTTTAAAGTGGGCGGAGCTTATTGTTTTAGCAAAACATGTTTTACTATCTAATCGTAAACGATGTGACATGAAAGATTATAGGCAGGGTTTAAATTTACTACGACTGTCTACGTTGATGGTTGTGATTTTCTTTTTTGGAAGTCCGCGGGATGTATGTTATCGAGAAATTCGGCGGACGAGTTGTATTTTACAGTCATAGAAATTAGGATTGAAATTTCCAAGCAAGTCGGGCTGGTAACTTGGCAATTTTCACTAGCCCGAAAGAAAATTTACTAGCCCGAAAGAAAATTATGTTTAAATATACATTTTAGTCTAAAAACTGCTGAGATGAAACATATAAATGTCATTCAACATCCCCTTTAGAGAAAAATCAGGCTATTTTCCCCCAAATTATAAGGCATAGGCTAGAAAGTAGAAACAATTTCATTCTCTAGAAAAAAATATAAAAGAGGCAAAATTTCATATCCTGGATTTGACGGAAACAATGTTCCGTGGCTTCTACGTATGTGAAAACTGGCCATATATGGGTTTCTTCTTGTTTTGCACCAGTTTGTTCTGTAGCCCTGCTGATTTCAATTTGGTATAGAACAGGTCTGGTGTCTTTTACAACTTTCACCCGTCGACCGTGTTAAAAATTAGTTTGGGTGGAAATTCGCCGCAATTATGTCCTTCCTATCCGGGGATTTCCCCGGTGTTTTGCCCTGATTTGCGGCGATAACTCTGCAGCAATTCTCGCTCTTCTTGCGTTCATCGTCAACAGTTTAGCTTTCCCATTAAATTGCACGGGATCTTGGTGAAAAATCTTTTGAGAGAGGAATGTTATTTTTCAATTAAAATGTATTTTTTAAAGTAAATGTTCTTTCTTTATCCAATCTGAACGCTACATGGTATCAAAATAATATATGAAAAAAAGTTTAGTCGCGATTGGTCTGCATTTTAAAAAAATAAAATAAGTATTTTGTTTCTCTTTGTTTGCGAAACTTCTGTGAAATAAGCGAGTGTCTTAATAATTTTAACAACTTTTCAATGTGGAGCATAATTTTATTAGCCACTCGCCGACTTTTTCAAACTGGCATGAGTTAGTCAATAGCTTAATTGACAGTGCTTACCTGTCTAGGCCTAATTAATCCATTGTCTGGGGCATATTAATCCTTATTAAACACCAATTATCAACAGCTTTGTTGATTGCCTAACAAATATGACACGCTACTCAACGACAAATCAACTCTTCTATGAGCATTTAGAATGTAATGCTCGTTTATAAAAAAAGATTTGTGGCAGGCAAATGCTATAAATTTCCAGCTTGTTTTGCTTATACAACCCTACTTTTTTCGAGCGATCTTCAATTTTTGGCTGAGTGTTGACAAATGAGTCGATCTCTTGTAAATCAAAAACGCCGCCGTATGATTACATTTTTCTTTACTCAGCCCGGCACCTTTGATCTCGAAAAAATTCAATACTACTTGTCGGTGTTGTTTTTTGATGTGAATAAACAGCAGTGACCATGAAATATACAACGCTGATCACACAGGTGTTCAAACAGGTGTTGACTGCTCTTAAATAAATTATAAAAATGTTTTAGGAAGGGATTGGAAAAAAGCTGAAGATGGAATTTATACATGTAGCTATTGGTCTCTTATATTTTCAACGGTTATTGATTTTCTCATAGAACTTAGTGAACATATTTATTATCAATTTAGAGCGAATTACATGTTGATACAAGTGACAGATTTCTGAATGAAATAAGCGGCTCAAAAGTGTGTTTACAAACCTGAAAATGAAAGTACAATGATTTTTCAACGATCTGAATCTTACAAGCCTGTCGGGCTAGTAAATTAAGAATTTTTACAAGCCTGAGAGAAAATCTACTAGTTTTTGGCTGTCGGGCTAGCACTAATTTCGACCACTGATTTTAGCTGTAATTTACGGCGGTACGCTCGCTATCGGTACTCAACTGTTGTAAAATCCACTTAAAACTGGCAGAATTTCCAACACGACGATGATCCAGTACCAGTAATGTTAAAGTTGACGACCAGGATACAGTGTCTGTGACGTAGCGAATCTAAATTTAGTAACATTCCACAACTAATACTAGGTTGCGTATGTACCTAATTTCTAACAAATATTCATGAAAATTTTGCAGATTTTAGATGAAATAGATTAAACATAACTATAAATTAAGCTTCTGTTTACGTTTTGCTAAAAAAATTATCACTTTACAAGGGGGAAAGTGATTTTGGTTGGGGAAAAAATTTATCTTGGGGAATTTTTTCCTGGGGGAAGACGCCAACTATCGGCGTCAGTTTGTTAAGGAAAAAAAACCCTGTTTTTTGAGCAAAAAATATGGAAAGTTAGGGATTTTGATGTATTTCTTTGTAATATTTTACACTAAGCTATAAAAAATAAAGATTTTTATAAATTCCATTTGCTGCAAATTTTCAAGCATGGTATTTTCAGTGAAATAATACAAAAAGAGAAACAAAGCAGCTGATATCCCTCGCTCACTATTTTTAGAACAGTGAGAATCAAGTGCTATTTACGTTTTGGTATCATTATTAAATATAGTAACCAATCAAGCGTGTCGTTTCACTGTACTCTCAGTTCAGCCATATTGGATACCCCCACTTGATAAATTGTGATATTTTTGGTTTAAAAATGCTCTCAGACGATGGGTAAATGAGTAATCTTCCCAATAAAAAGGCAATGAATTATTTCTTTTCCATTTGGTTCCCATAAGTTATAAACGTTTGTTAGGTGTGTCAGAACTGTGTACAAGAAGAATCGGAGGATATCTTTCAATACTGCCTCACTCCTCTAATCAACTATTAGGCAATAGAAAAAAATATTTTGGATTCTACGGGTTTTTTTTAGGGATTGGGGATGCGGCCCTAGCCTGTCAAGAGGGGAAAATTCGTGCATGTTTTTCCAGTTTTGAGGAAAATGATTAATCTCTTATCAAATCTTAGGGAAATACATACAAATGTATGTAATAATTATACACATTAAAACAAGCAAACAAAACTTTTGTTCTTCATAATATATTTAAAGTGAAATTTCCATGATGGGTACTGTTAAAAAAACCTGTTTTTAAATCTTGCCAACATGTTTTACTAGTAATGACATTGCCTGTCAAATGGCCTAACAATCTACCTTACAGTGTCATTGTGGATTCTAATGCCAGTTATTGCCAATGCCAGTAATTGCCAAAGAACTATTGGTATTTCAGTTTCAATGGATTCTTGATTTTGTTAACAACGGTAAAAAAATGCCTGGCAAGTTTTTAACTTTTCACCTGTAAAGTCTGCACCAGACCAGACCATCTAACTGACTAGACTGGTGTGCAAAGAGTCAATACTTTGCTGTGCAAGAGTCTATCATCAATACAGTTATCTTGAATTCGGTCTGGTCTGGTACAGACGATACCGGTGTAATGTTAAAAACTTGCTCATCAAATGCTTACAGTATAAACAAAATAAAGAATGACACGATTTTAACAATTCATTTACACCAGTAAAGTTTCTGAGCTCCAAAATGGATTGTTTTTAGCTCGACTATTCGAAGAATAGGGGAGCTATCCTACTCGCCCTGGTGTCGGCGTTCGCGTCGGCGTCCGTTAAACAAAAAATGCACTTTGGTCCATTACTTGAAAACTATTTATGATATCAACTTGAAACTTGGAATATATATTCACCATCAAATTCTGCATCATTACCAACAACACCCATAACTCTGCTACACATATTTTTCAAGTTATGCCCCTTTTTCACTTATATTTTGCGTTAAGGAAAATATGCACTTTGGTCCATAACTTATAAACTACTTGAGATATCAACTTGAAACTTGGAATATATATTCACCATCAAATTCTACATCATTACCAACAAGACCCATAACTCTGCTGTCAATATATTTCAAGTTATGCCCCTTTTTTCTTATATTTTGTGTTAAGCAAAATATGCATTTTGCCCCTAACTTTAAAACTACTTGAGATATTGCCTTGAAACTTGAAATATATTTTCACCATCAAAATCTACATCATAACCAACAAGACCCATAACCCTGGTTCCAATATTTTTCAAATTATGCCCCTTTTTCGCTTACATTTTGTGTTAAGCAAAATATACAGTCGGCCCTTAACTTTGTTATGAATGGAGGGATTTCAAAATAACTTGGCACAAATGTTCACCATGACAAGGCGGTGTGTCGCGTACAATACCCATGCCTGTAGGTCCAAGGTCAAGGTCACTGTTACTAAAAATAGAATTTTCTTGCAAAATCGTGTCCACTCTGTAACTTTGTTATTTCTTATTGGGTTTTTAAATAACTTGGTATAATTGTTCACCATATCAAGACGGTGTGTCACGTACATGCCCAAGCCTGTAGGTCAATGGTCAAGGTCACTGTTACTAAAAATAGAATTTTCTTGTCTAGGCTGTTACTTTGTTATGAATGGAGGGATTTCAAAATATCTTGGCAAAAATGTTCACCATGACAAGGCGGTGTGTCCGCACAATACCCATGCCTGTAGATCCAAGGTCAAGGTCACTGTTACTAAAAATAGAATTTTCTTGTCCAGGCTGTAACTTTGTTATGAATGGAAGGATTTCAAAATAACTTGACACAAATGTTCACCATGACAGGGCGGTGTGTCACGTACCATGCCCATGCCTGTAGGTCAAAGGTCAAGGTCACTGTTACTAAAAATAGAATTATCTTGTCCTGGCTGTTACTTTGTTATAAATGGAGGGATTTCAAAATAACTTTGCACAAATGTTCATGAAAAGGCAGTGTGTCCGCACAATACCCAAGCCTGAAGGTCCAAGGTCAAGGTCACTGTTACTAAAAATAGAATTTTCTTGTCCAGGCTGTAACTTCATTATAAATGGAGGGTTTTAAAAAAAACTTGACACAAATGTTCACCATGAAAGGGCAGTGTATCGCGTATTATTCCCATCATTGCACTTGAGTGTCTGAAAATGATGCATAGCGGGGCATCCGTGTCCTATGGACACATTTCTAGTTTCACTTATATTTTCACTTAAGTGCACTTCATCGATAACTTTGCAAATACTTAAGGTATCAACTTCAAACTACCATTATATTTTCATTTCAGTTCTTTTTCTGTAACATTACTGAAGTGATTGATATTTGACTAAAAGTAAATGTCTCTAATAAAAAATTACTAACAAGTTTTCTAACAAATTCAGAAATATTTCATAGTTATTTCCCTATTCAGTTTAATATTTATGGTACATTTAGGAATTATTTCTGTTATTTGAAAAGAATTTCTCCCGTACCATTCACTTGTTAATATTTTTCCTGATTGCACATGAATGTATGGCCATAGTTGTTATTGTTTTAATCTTCAAATTGCATTTGTTTCAAATGATTCGAATAGTCGAGCATGCTGTCTCCTCTGACAGCTCTTGTTGTATTTAAATTGTCTTTTTCACACATTTTTGTCTGATTTTGATGGGGAAATTCGATTAAAGTGGGGAAATTTTCATCTTGGAAAGGGGAAAAAAGTCACCTATTTTGCCTGGGGACGACGCCGTATTTCGGCATCAGTTATATAAGGAAAAAAAAACCTGGATTCTCATCCCCGCCTGCCCCTGTCCAAAACCACCTGCCCTAAAAAAATTTATTGGTTAAAAATCATAACATATTCTGTTCCGGATAGAACAGGTTTTAGACCATCCCGGATATGGAAAAAAACATTGCCGACAACAATAAAATAAAATGTTCATCATTTCAAAGCTTACCAAAAGTGATAGTGTCACAACAGGGCTTTTTCAGGGGTTTTTGGGAAAAAGGCCCCTGTCCAAATTGGGAATTTTTGACGCGGTAAATAGTCAAATTTGGGGAAAAAAGTATAAACAAATCAAACCAAATTGGGAAATTTCAACATTCATTTATCTGCACTATAGCTTGATTTGCCTTGCTTTAGTGTCCCTGGAAATGTTACAAATCTCTTCCAGGGTTTGTTCTGACAGCTTTACAGATGTATCACTTATCCAGTAGAATGGCCATCATCTGATCCTTAGAAACTTGGCAAGTTTCAACTGACTGGTTAAGAACTTTTGAAACATTTGATGTTTTGTTCCACAGAGAGTTTAGTTTTGGAGTACCCTTGGCATGTTTTTTTTCGTGGCCGTTTTGCATAGTTTTTACTATTATACGACATTTTTAAATTTTTGTCACTAGTTTTCGCGGGTCAGTATAAAAGCCGGTACTGCACATACCATTTTTGATTCATCCTTTCTGTTTTGTACGCAGTCGAACGATTATCGCGAAAAAAACATTTGTTAACGAAATAAAAATATAATTTCTGTTAATATTGAAACCATAATTTGACCATAATATAAGTTATCTGGCAGCGTTTTTTTTCCCCAAAGGGGAAAGGTTCCCCTTCCCCTACAATTGGGAAATTTTCGCATTGTAAAATCTTGAAATTGGGAAAAAATCAGTCACAAATCTGCCAAATTGGGATTTTTTCTTTATTCATGTACATAAACATGAATTAGGGATTTTATTCAGCTTCACCAAGCATCATAAGCTCTGGTTTTTTTAATAGGAAACCCTTAAGTGATGTAACTGTTAAGCCAGAACTAAGTTACAGCCAATCCAATGACTGCCTGTCTATGGAAAAATAATTTCCATTGGCAGGAAAAGTTTCATTGAGGTTGCAATTAATGTGAAATGAATCTGCATTTGAAATTATAATGGAAGGAGTGGGGGCTGGAGTCAGTGTCAGGTTGAGGCAATGTGTCTTTGAGCTACATCTAGCTCAAGGATAGCTTCTGAGTGGGACTCAGTTTGGTATCCAAATACGTCAGTAGGTTGGATTCAAGTTTAGTTTCAGTCTGATTTTCGGGGGAAAGTACGGGAGGTTGCTCGATACCGGTACCTACATTCATTGGTTCAAATTGCTCAGACTCGGGACTCGTCGCCAATGGAATGGGATCGGTAGATATATACCCAAAATCTTGCAACAAAAGAGTGCCAGTGTTCGTATTTAACGGCTTCCTTTGAATAATCGCTCATTCTAAACGTTGTTGTGAAGTTTGTTAACTACTTTCAGTTTCCGGAGACTGGTCATTGCGCTTCAATTTTATACGTAAGAATCAGTCAACTTGCAATTATTTACCGTAAGCCAGTCTGAAAAAGGATGTGTATAAAACGCGGACCGGATCAATGACGTCACATGTCTATTTTATTTAATGATAACAACTGAGTAAGAGTCTAACCGGAGCGTTGATAAGAGTTACTCCCCTTTTGAACGGTACGTTTTTTTTACGCGGAATGACGTTTCTTGCAAAAAACTCTTTGGTCGATTGGGAAACGGCACTGTTTGTTGTTGGAAATATAGCTTTGGTGATTGGGAATGTCCGATACTTTAAATTGGGAAGACTCCGGTCAGCTTTGGGAATGGTACCGTTTTGCGGAGGTAGTTAAAGAAGAAAAAAAAACACTGTCTGGAATCATGGTCGCCGCGCTCCATCTTCAACTTGCATAACGGTAAATACCGGTTTTTACACCAGTACTTACATTTTTCACGGAAAGAAGTTTTCACAGATCGCCGATAAACAAACGATTCGCGCTTGAAAAGTCTCGATATTATAATTTCTCGTTTATCATTTTTTAAGGCAAATGCGTTTCGGTTCAAAAGGGGAATGAATTTACGAGATTGGGAATTTTTTTCTTGAAATTGGGAAAAATGGTCGCTATTTTGCATTGGGAACGGATCCAATTTTTGTTTTTTTTACTCCCTAGTCAAATAACACCTTTTGGTTTTCGTTACGTTTCAGTAATCTGCAGTAATATTTTCCGTTATAAGACCGGAAATAAACACCGATTTATCTCCCCTGAAACGGAATAAAATCCAGACTTTCGAAGCGTTTGACTAAGAGTATATCGGAACTTAACGGATTAGACTGGTTTTGCATATCACGGGCACCGTGCATTTTTCGGCTATAGTACGACAAAAATGTTGATACCAGACAAACGCTTCTTCCGGAAATAACAATGTAAACAAATTGATCGATTTTTAAACTACTCTAGGGGGAATTTCTAAGATTTTGGGAAATCATGTCTTGCATTTTGGGAAGAAACATTGCCACAATTGGGAAAAAACTATATTTTTTTCGGATTGGGAAGTGGCCGAATATCGGCCTCTGTTATATAAGGATGAAAAGCCCTGAAATTTGATTGCTTGTATATGCCGCCGATTTCCATTGTATTCGGAACATTTTCGATGGAAAGGTATCTGCAGCGATTTATTTTTATCCTCACTGGGTTCCCAAATCAGAACAAGGCTGCAAGTGCATGTATTTTCCCTTATGTCAAAATGACTAAACAAATAAAATAATGTTTAATCAACAAAGTAATTTTTTTATATTTTTGGAAAACATGTGTTAACACATGTAGTAGACACTTGTCAATATTTTAAAAAATGTAAGGGTGAGTGTATTTTCTGTAAAAGTGAGTGCACTATTTCATTCTCTCTACCTGCAAGGAGAGTGGGTCCAAAAAAATGTACACCTCTGCTTTTGAAATGAGTCTTTGCTCTTCAAAATAGGGTACATCTGACCAATCATGTTGACTTGCTTCTTGTTTATTGCAGGATATTTGAAGGAAAACTCCTACCTGAAAACGTACAACTGTTTTCTGAAAGAATGCTGCCATTTGAAGGAATTCTACAACTTGGTGAAAGCTGGGAGACAACCAAGACAAATATCACAGCTCAATCTTATTATTATTCTGGAAGAATGGGGACATTACAAGTTCCAGAATGGTATGCTATCACTTGTACTTAATATCTTTTTGATGGGTATTTTAAGCCTTGATGTTAGTAAAACTTTACAACAGTGTTTATATTTATGATTACAAAAAGGAGCCAAATAACACAGATAGATATAGTTCAAAGTTTCAATTGAAGTTGACTCCTTTAAACTGAGATGTTATTAATTCCAATGTTAACTTTGTTTTTCAGATCCGGGGGAAAGTGGTGGTAGGAACCCAGCAGAGTCACCAAGTTCTGACGAAACTTTTGAGGAAACATTAGTCAGTGACAATGATGTCACAAACAGTGGACGTAAGGCAGCTTCAAAATTAAGATTTGTCAGTAAAAAATCACCACAAGTTAAAATAAAGAAATCACCAAATACCCCCAAAGCATCCAAAATAAGTGCTACAAGCCCTAGAAAAGGATTAAGTACGCCAAACAAAGAAATCAGTAACAGTGAGGAACAGTCATGTGCCTTTAGTCAGGATAATTTAGTTAACTTAGAACATGGTGAAAGAGTTCATGAAGTAGCTCCTGAGAAGCTAGAAACAGTTAGAATCGAAGCTAGTATTGAAAAGACCCCTGTAAAATCAAGTCAGCCTTATATAAAAAATGATGGTAACTTGGTGACATATTGTGCTGAACAAACATCAAGCAATAAGCAGGAATGTTTGGAAGCCACTTCATATAGTATTATCAGTAAATCACCAACTGCTCGAACACCTGAAATCTCTAAAACGTCTTCCAGTTGCAAAGTTACCAGACCTTCAGAAAGCTTAACATTAGATCATGGTAGACCAGAGCTCAATAATGAATACAGGACTGGGTCCCCAAATGTTGGTAAGCAAAAAGAGGATTACAAGTTTGAAACAGATTTGGGTGCCATAAGCAGCAAGGATTCTGGTAAGGTTTTGTCGAGGACTTTTATCAAGACCTCAGCAGAACCACCGGCTGATAGCGTGGACACGAAAGACAAATGTTTATCCTGGATTCAGAGAAATAACAGTGAACAGGTTGGCGAACAGTCAGCTAGTTCAAAATATGCAATAAAAAACAACGAATCCCACCTTTGTGATAAAACAGTGAACCTAGAGACTGCTGATAGAACAAGTGTGATCCTTGGCCTAGACAACCGTACATCTTCTGTTACTGATGCATCCAGTACAGAGGAAAGTAGTGCAAAATCAGGGGAGGCAAGTGTCTCCACTCTAAAGGGAGATAATAACATAAGGATTTCAGGTAAAACATTAAGTTCTTTGTTTTAAGAGTGAAATTTTCTGCTTAACTTGTCAAATGTCTATAACCATAGTTCTACCTACTGTTACACTAAAACATTTGTACCAGCCATAGTCTTTTGTTTGTCGTTAATTTATGATAAAATCTTACTCTGTTTTTTCTTTAAGTGCAGAACTTTTATTAATTATAGTCAAAGTACACCAGTTTTAAAGATTTTAATATTTCTGCTTTCGTTTTTCAGATGTGCCAGCAGGAAACGCCCTTAAACATACAACCCCTCAGAAGTCGGCTCACATGATGACCCCAGCAGGGGACCATGGCACTCCAGTCAAACTCTCCCAGTCATCAGAAAACAAACATGTCAGATCTCCTCGAAGAAAAAAGTAGGTCTTGAATATGTAACAACACCAAAATTAACCAGCTTCTTTAGAATGTTATAACTCTGCGTAGTGGTTGGCTTATTAACCGGTAAATTAAGTATTTACTAGGCAGGTGGTCAATAGTGGTCATTACTGGTCAATAGTGGTCATTACTGGTCAGTACTGGTCAATTCAATTTTATTCACAACATAACTGTCCAAAATGTTCTTAGAATCATTTAAAATCCTTTAGGCCCTTACAGTAGCCCCTGCTAGGGTCCAAATGATACTTAATTTATGGTTAATATTGGATAATCCTTATTAAATGAACACAACATCTTAATTGGTATGTTCCTTGTTCAATAAATAATAGAAATGTATTTTCCGCCTGTTAAGCAAAGCAAATTAGGTGGAAAATGATTTCCTTTGATTGATTAAGGTCTGTTGAATGTTCAATAAACAATAGAAGTGTGACAACACCCCTCCATCTCCTGACCATCGATTGTCATACACAAGTATAAGTTGGCAAGTGGGTAACACCTAGTGGTGCTGCAAATTGCCTTCCCTTAAAATAAAGATTTTTCAAGTTCATTCTCGGTTGATAGTTACCGAAAAAACACTAAAATTAAAAGAATTCTTAGTGTGTCTAAAGGGGCCGTCACACTAAGACATTCTGGTGAACATTCTCTGAACGTTTCAATCGTTCAATTTTTTAGCGTTCTAGAATGACGATCACACATCTGGCCTGTTTTTAACGTTTTGTCTAACACACCACTAGCGTGCGTCTAATGCACTAAAAGCGAGTAACAGCGACCAAATAAGAAAACCCTTAAATCATTAGCATGTTCTCATGGGCCACTGGCGCGCGAAGAACGATTTGTCAACGTTAGACGAGCATGCTGAGGCACGGACATTCGGGTAACGCTCGATTGAAGCTCAAGGGATGTTCGTTTCATTGAGCCGCACGCTGGGTTCGCTAGGGGTCATTGACAGGTCGCCAGTGAGTCGCTCACAGTAAAGCAAACAATTTGTAACAATCAAGTAATGCTTGAGTAACGACTGTCTGACAATAGCAGAACGCGTGCAATGCTCGGCAAACGTTAGTTAAACATTCCACGAAAGTTCTTAAACATTCTTCAGCGTTTACAATTAAACGTTGAAGAACGCTTGTCTCAGAGAAAATTTTTGTGCATGTTCAAATTTTTTTTGTCCGGACCAGCGTTCTCCGCCGATTCCCGGCGATCATTGACGTTCACCGACGTTCACTAGCGTGAAAAAAAAACCACACTTCTGGCAATATCCCAGCGACCATGGACGACTATCAGCGTTTCATCAAACGTCGTAGAAAGCTGGACAGAACGTCATAGTGTGACAGCCCCATAAAAAACCAGAATGATACCAAAAAACCCTGTTTTGGGATTTTATGATATCATTACTGAGGGAAATTAAACATTATTTTGCGTAAGGCCTACGGCTTTCGCATGTATACTACAGCATATCGTTCCGACTAGTTCGATTAACTCGCGCGTTTAACGAAATAAAAACGTACGCAGCCCACGTGATATACCGGAAGTGAAAGTAACACATGTTCATATTTGTTCTGGCGTTCGAAGAGGACACTCTTTACTTGAGCTTTTTAGTTACTGTTAGGTAAGTTTTGAAGTGTGTCGAGCCAACTAAGGACGTAGTCCTAGTTTATCGTCTTTTAGACGTATTAGCGTGTATCTCCTTCCTTATTACAGTATGGGCTCTAAACGGGACGAAGTCTCGTTGCAGTTGCAAGCCTCGGATGAAGAGGGCACTTTTTCGGGTTTCTCCGATAGTGAAAACCAACAGCCGCAATTAAAATCTGTCGTGGTTTCAAAGGCCGCTCCGAAGGAGAAGGTGCCAGCTTCTAAAGAAAAAACACAGGCTTCCGGTGAAAAGACACTTGGTTCAAACTCAAAGAAAAAAGGGTCGAGTGAGAAGTCCAAATCCAAGTCGAGTTCCAGTAAAAGCTCTAGTAATAAGCAAGTGGACTCTCTAGATATTTCTAAACTGTCACAGGCTGATATTTCTAAGTTGAGGGAACTGCTCGGAATTCAACCAGAGCCTGGCTATGCTGAAGAGGCTGATGTTAACTGTGTTTTTGGCAACTCGCTAGAGAATTTGCCAAGGATGACTATTAGTGTTGATGCCAATGAGCTTTCTGATGGGGAATTACCACAGGACACTTTTGAAGGGGCTTTGCCTCATAATGCTAATGTGCAAAATAAGATTGATATGGCTGGTGCTTTGTTTGGAGAGGATCAAGAATGTGATGAGTGGGATATGCCACGCCTTAAGGCTCCAATGAAGGGCAAGCCTATTTCCGAGTCATTAGCAAAAATGATAAACATTGCGTGTACAACACAGTGTGAGACTGATTCTTTGATCAACAAGTACAGTGTTCCAGAAAATTGTGATTTGGTCTCCCCACCTTTGGTGAATAGTGAGATTTGGAAAGTTATGAGCAAGAGATTTCAGTCACAAGACAGGTTACTTGTTCAGACTCAAAATTTAGTGGCTGCGGGGATGACCCCTATTATCAAATTAGCAGAGCTATTGAAGTCTCAAATTTCCGCAAATGCTGAAGCTAAATCATTGTTATCAGATGCACTCACGCTTATTGGGCAGGTCCAGTTTAACCTGTCGGTCAGAAGACGATATATGATCCGACCAGCTTTGAAGAAGAAATATTATCCGTTGTGTAATGTGTCACAGCCAGTTACCACCAAATTATTTGGGGACGAAGTGGCTAAAGAGATTAAAGCATGTGACTCTATGGCTTATCTTAGCAAGTATGATAACAACTACCAATCAGGCCGAGGGCGAGGTGGTGGCAAATTCCCAAAAAGAGGTGGTCACAGAGGTGGTTTTAACTATGGTGGCTATGATGATGGTCAGAGATACCAACCTTACCCTCAAAGGGGCCAGTATAGGGGTGGCTTTAGGAACAACAGTCGGTTTTTCAAAAAACCCGCCGTGGCTACGCCCCCAAACCCAAACGAGTAAATTTAGTACCAGAGGTATGTAATGTTGGTCGACTTAAATACTGTGTTAACAACTGGTTGAAAATAACACAAGACCAGTGGGTAATTGATGCAATTTCTGGTTATTGTATTGATTTTGATTCACAGCCTTTTCAGACTAGGATACCAAACGAAATTCCCTTTAATAAAGAGCAGAGGCAAATTGTAGAAAAGGAAGTTGTTGCATTGCTTGATAAAGGGGCTATCATACCTTCTTCGCATGAAAAAGATGAGTTTATTTCTACAATATTTATTGTTCCTAAGTCAACTGGGAAATTTCGCCCAGTTATCAACCTAAAATATCTCAATGAATTTGTTCATTTTGATCATTTTAAACAAGAGACTTTTAAAGTTGTTTTAGACCTCTTGCAAGAAAATGATTTCATGACGTCCATCGATTTGCAGGATGCTTATTTTTCTGTACCAATTCACAAAGATTTTCAAAAATATTTAAAGTTCAGTTGGGGTAATCAACTTTTTATGTTTGTTTCCCTTCCGTTTGGCCTTAAAAGTGCCCCCTATGTATTTACCAAGATTTTAAAGCCGGTTTTTGCCTGGTTCAGACATCAGAATATAAGATGTTCATACTATATTGATGATTCATTAAATATGAACGGAGACAGGGCTGTATGTCAAAACAATACTATTACTATGGTTCAAACTTTAGAACAGTTAGGGTTTGTTGTTAATCAGCAAAAGTCTGTATTGATTCCAACACAGAGAATAGTATTTTTTGGTTTTGTTATTGATACAGTTGAGTTTAAAGTCTTTCTTACTGAAGATAAAATTCAAAAACTGATTACAAAATCCAAGTTATTGTTAGGAAAAGAAGTTGTAGTTGTCCGTGACCTAGCTTCTTTTATAGGTTCAGTTGTCAATGCATTTTATGCCGTTTTAGAAGCCCCGTTACATTACAGAAATATGGAGAGAAACAAATTAGCTGGTTTGGGTTCGGACATGAATTTTGATAATAACATTGTTTTGACAGAGGAAAGCAGACAGGAACTGTTCTGGTGGAGTAGGTTTGTTGTTGAAAAGAATGGCAAAAGAATCAGACCAAGGGAGATTAATACAAGATGTAGGACCGATGCTAGTCTTCAAGGCTGGGGAGCCTTGGATTTGAATACTCATAAACATGCCAATGGTAGATGGGCCGTGCATGAATTAGGTTTTTCCATCAACTATTTAGAGTTGCTAGCAATATTTTATGGTCTGCAATCCTTTTATTCCCAGCTAAAAGACATCCATATTCAGATTCAGTCAGACAATATTAGTGCAGTTACTTATATTAATGACATGGGCGGTATATCCTCAGAAGGCATGGATTTATTAGCCAAAAGCATTTGGGAATGGTGCCTCACAAGAGATATTTATATTTCTGCAGTATACATACCTGGCATTGACAATACTGCTGATTTTTATTCTAGGAATTTCTCTGATTCTACAGAATGGAAATTAAAAGAGTCTATTTTTAATAGGATTTGTCAGCATTTCTTTTTACCAGATGTAGATTTATTTGCATCAAGGCTCAACAAACAAGTTGACTGTTTTGTCTCATGGTTTCCAGAACCTGGTTCATTACATAGTGATGCGTTCACATTAAACTGGGACAAGTTTCACCCATACCTTTTTCCTCCATTTAATTTAATTGGTAAAGTTATAAATAAGATTTTGCAAGACCAGGTAAATGAAGCAATTCTTATATTTCCTTACTGGAGATCACAGTCTTGGTTTCCCATGTTGTTGGAGTGTTTGATTTCAATCCCTGTTAGATTGCCTCGTCATAAAGATCTTTTGTTTCTTCCACATAGCGGACGTCTGCATCCCTTGGGGAAAGGAATGAGGATTTTCGGAGCAGTAGTATCGGGGAGGCACTGCAGAGTAGAGGGGTTTCACCACCAATTGCTGCAATCATCACAGCTTCGTGGAAGCCAGGGACCAGGAATCAGTACAAATATGCATGGAGACACTGGTTGGTTTGGAATATGCTCAGGTTTGGCAATCCCTATCAAACAACTGAGATTATAGTGTTGGATTATTTATTTTATTTACATAAACTTGGAAGATCATATTCTGTGTTAAATACGCATAGAGGTATGTTACTCAACACTCTGCCCTTTTTCAGAAATAACTGGTGTGATAAGTGTAATTTAATAAGTCGTTTTATGAGAGGCATTTTCCTTAAAACCCCACCATTGCCTAGGTATGCATTCACTTGGGATGTAACTTGTGTTTTGAAGTATTTGTCTTCTTTATTTCCCTTGGATACTCTTCCTTTGAAACTTTTGACTTACAAAGTGGTTTCTTTAATTGCCCTGGCTACTGCTCCAAGGGCACAGACTTTAGTTTCTATGAATTTGGATTATATGTTGAAGGAACAACATGCCATGATTTTTTCTTTTCCTGGTTTGTTAAAGACTTCTAGGAGTGGTCATTCCTACTCATTGAAGATTGAACATTTTAAGGATGAAAAGTTGTGCCCAATGCACACATTGATTCATTATTTGAATGTAACAAGACGGGTTAGGTTGACTAGAAGTGTATTTATTTCTTATGTTACTCATAAAGGTGTGACTACCAGCACAATAGCTAGGTGGCTAAAATCTGTGTTACTTTTGTCTGGTATTGACATTAGTAAGTTTTCAGCACATTCTTTTAGAGGTGCATCATGCTCTACGGCATTAAGTAATGGTTGTACTTTGCAGAAAATTCTCAACACTGCGGATTGGTCAGGTGATAAGAATTTTAGAAAATTTTACAGCAGACATTCTGTAAGTAATGACAGTATCTCTTTTACAGAAGCAGTGTTAAAGAAGTTATAGTTTGAGTAATGCTGTAATGATAAGGGTATTAAATGTTTTTTGTTTGGAAATGTTTTGTTGCTCTTTAAAGATGCTGTAGTATACATGCGAAAGCCGTAGGCCTTACGCAAAATAATGTGCCCTCATCCAAGCTTTAGTGAAGGATGAGGGGCATTATTGAAGTAAGGCCGGAGGCCGAGCATGTATACTCCCACCCTTGGTGCACTATAGATTTAAGTTATACTTCAGCTTTGAATTTCTTTTTGCCCACCCTTGATTGATTACAACAAAACATTTATCCTTTGAAGTATGAACATGTGTTACTTTCACTTCCGGTATATCACGTGGGCTGCGTACGTTTTTATTTCGTTAAACGCGCGAGTTAATCGAACTAGTCGGAACGATATGCTGTAGTATACATGCTCGGCCTCCGGCCTTACTTCAATAATGCCCCTCATCCTTCACTAAAGCTTGGATGAGGGCACAATTTCTAGCAAAGCATGTTCAAGTGAAGTTAGTTCAAAAGTAACTTAAGTAGAAATACAGGGGTTTTTCAGCACTGTCTGTGCCTCCGGAAAACGGAGGTGTTCCCAAAGCAAACGGCCCTGTTCCCAATCATATCCAGTTGTCATTTTTCCTAATTGAAAACATATTTTATTTATGAAATTTCGGCAAAAATCTTATAAAATATATCAAAATTCACAGGTGATAGAAGAGTCACTTCCCTTTATATAGAAATTAGCAGGTTATATACCACTAATTCATTTTCCATAGACTTCCATCATAATCTTTCATCAATTTCTGAATTTACTATTGGGTCAAGCCCTTAAAATCATACAGTTCTCAAGAGAACCAACCAAGATACACCGTAAAATACCAATTCCACCATAGAATGACGATAAACTTTTTCGGCATTTTAGCCAGAAGTGTATCACCCCAGTCTCTGCGGAACTTTTGTTTACATTCTGTCAAAAATGACAGCTATTTTCAAAGTTGAATTTCACTTTTTTTCATTATCAATTTATATTATTTGTATTCAAATCATTACATTTTCTCATAATAATTTTCTTCAAAATATTTATTTTCATTTTCTACTAATCAGGCTTGACTTCCTGTTACTGGTGCGCAAATTTATTTAGAGGCCTGATCACCAATATTTAGTGGTCTATAACCTGCAAGCGTTTAGTGACCCTGATTTAACTGTAAGCATGAATATTTTCTGGAACTTCTTTCAACATTAAAGCTTTTGAATAAATCAATAAATTTATAACTGTTTTGCAAAACTTTACAGAAGGTACCCTTAACTGCAGAAGGTGCATCATAATATGACTCTTTAGACACTTAATTCTTTTTGTAATGTATTTTCGCGACTATGATGGCTTTGCACAACAATAAGTTCTACAACAAGTTTTAGCTTTCCAAAAAGCTAGTCGGTCATTAGCAAATAAATTAAAAGAATAAGTAGGTATGTATTCGTTCATGTATTTACTTTTGGACCAATGTAAGTAAATGACATGGCCAGTTTTCTGTCGATCAAAGTCACACAGACTGTATCTGACAAACTATTTGTGAATTTAGTTGATGTTTCAAGTTTCATGTTTATTTCTATTTACATTTCTATGTATGTACAAACACAAACAAGAGAACATATAAACATTGTACAATTCTGTTACTTTAAAGCATGCAAACAAAGTTGAACGGCTGATGTTTGATTTATTGAAACATGAAGAATACGTGTACGGGCTAAAGGCATCAATATAAATAATCATGTCTCTAGTAGACGTAATTTATTTTCTTTCAGGACGTGTAGAAATAATTACGTTGTTTAAGCACCAGCGAATCTGATGAATATGTTACATTAACGCGAATGCTCAAAGAGGTACCATAGAACTTTTCACAGTTGATACTTATTTGTACATTGAGAGAAAAGCCACGCTTATAATATTCAGTATTCATTACCAACATTCATAAAATGTAGTTTTAGTTGGTTCAGCAGATCTCGTCAAACTTGAAGTTGACGAGCGTTAAAAGACAGTAAACAATAAATTAGGATGCTGATGCATTTATTACTTTCACTTAAGCTTTATGCTGCTATTATCTTTTGTTTTTGTTTGAACGATTTTCTGTAAAACTATTAAAGGAACTCAAGAAGCACTATTTGTATTTAAATTAATCTATCATCATAAAAATTGTCGTTATGCCACTGTTCTGAAAACAACTTTTTCTTTACTTTAAAGGCTGGTTTTGCATTCCTTGCAGTATATTTAAGTAGATCGCCCTTACATAGAAATGATAGTGCTTGTGTTGTCTACCTTACTGTACTGTTCAAAATAATGTTATCCCAAGACCGAAATCAGATCCGTTATATTGCATGTGTATGGGGAAGCAGTCATTGGGGTCACGGGCATCCCCGGAAATCTTTTACAAGTAAAACTCAATTTGGATTGCAACTGCGACGAGTCCAACCGTTCACTATAGACCCCAAGAAGAGAACGCATAGATATACAGTCTAACCTGTGTGTAGCAGCCAGCCAAGGGAAGCAGCCAATTTGGCCGCTGTAGGCAGGTGACCTCTGATCGGAGGGTCAGAGGAAGAGGAATGAAATGTGAAACCTGTTATGAACCGGACTTGTACTGTATTGATACAGCTTGTTTGTCTCAATATACAGTAGAGCTCCGCTAAATCGCGAAATCCAGAAAAGTTATATTATATCGCGGTGACCCGTGGATCCCGTTTTCCCCATAAAACGATTGTAAAAATCGACGGCAAATTTTGCATAATGGAAAGGGAATAAAAGGGAAGTAACAATGTCAATACCGATAAATCGATAAAGACAATGACGGTCGTTCAGTATCGTGCCGACAATCGTTGAAAATTTATTCTTAAGGATATGTTGATTATTGTTTACTACGTGTCTTTAATAAGCAAACTGTCATAAAATTGTTGAATTGCTGTCCAAACACTGGGTCACCTAATCAAGGATGCCAAATGGTTACTGAATGGTTGTTTTTCACACCTACTGCCGATAAAGTTCAACAGGAGCCAAGCTACGTAAACATCTTTAATTAATAACACTGTTCGCACTTTTATGCAAATAGCTAAACTATAAACAATATTAAAATTTTAGTAAACCATTTATTATCAATTATCAAATACAAAAATATATCGCGCCTAGCGGTCTCGATAATTAATTAACAATTACGACGGCTTGTTTAAAAGCGTATTGATAAGCTATGATTGGAAGCAGGAGCGCGTAGTTTAGCGGTCACGTGATGCCCTAATGAAGAGTATCCGACATCTTCGCAGAAAATAGAAAATGGCCGCTGTAGGGGGTTTAATTTCATGACCAGGAGGCAATTTCGGTGGCCGCTGACCGCGGATGGGAGGTGACCGCAGAATTAAGTGATAGAATAGAAGGAAATTTGTCGGGGGCGTCACAAAATGGCCGCTAAATAGAGGTGACCGCAGTTCGGAGGTGACCGTTAGGTCAGGTTAGACTGTATGCGGTTTTTAGAGGGAATATGGGAATCAAAATAAATCAATTCGTATTTCGTTAATAATGCATATATTCAAGGGCAAGTTTTGAACTTTATGGCGGCGGAAGTTTTGTAACATAAATTAAATAGTTAAAGTTTAAAAAATAAAAATACAGAAGCACGTATAGAATGGTTACCAAGTTTCTATTTCAAAACAATCGTTTAAGTTTTGTTTTCTTAAAATAGATTAAAAGGTCACTTTGAAAACCACCGAAGACAAAAAATGTGAAAATATTACAGGCTCGGTTTCATTGAGCCTGTTAAAGACTTTAAAGCATATCAAAAACATAAAATACCGCATCGTAATTAGAGCTCCAACTTGGATATCGAAAGGACAGGGAAATAGATAGATCTAAAAAAACATGGCAGTTTTTGTGCAACAAGCTCAAAACGAGGCACTTTTATGCAAATCTTTGAGAAAGAGCATAATACATGTATATAAATGTCCCTCTAAATGAGTAATTGCGAATAAAAGATCAAATGTAATGTTCATAACTAATGAAGACATGGGTAGTCATCAAACCAACTAGGTTTAAACTCTCGCATCTCAGGTTATTTCAATAGTGCGCTCGTGAAATGCAAAAGTGTGTAATTATGGATTGAAATTATATTTCAACAAACTTGACTAACTAAGTACTGGTAACTGAGGTAACGTGTCGCCATTTATCCTATAAATTGATATCAGACAAGTTCAATAAACAAAATCATTATTGATGCTTCCACGCTGAATGTGTAATCATAACCTCATGTGGCCATCCTAGTCGTTTATTTCTCTCGTCAGCAGCTTATTGGTCGTATTGATGACTGTCTTTTAGCGTAGCGCCGCCCAATTGACTACACTTATGATATTAGATAAAAATATTGCCCATGCTGATCTCCTATGTTTACTTTAAACAATGGCCATGTCACATTCGCTAAACCTCCGGTATCTTCTGATAACATTCACCAAATTTGCACTGGAAATCGCAAACAAATGGCAAAATCGCTGATCCCCCCCTTTTTTTTTACTTTAAACAATGATCACCTCACTTCGCTAAACTTCCGTTAACTTCTGAGAACATTCGCAACATTTGCACTGGAAAGCGCAAAAAGCAAAATCTCTCTTTAAAAGACAATATTTTGACAATTAAGCAAGTTCTGAGCATTCGTTTCCTCCTAAATGCTTGTTTAAAACATCTCCTCGTTTACTATAAGCCTCTACTGTTTCACGACCGTATGTTTGGTGATTTATACCAAAAGAAAGAAATTTTTAAAATTAACACATGGGTAGAAGTGTTCATCAATTTTCAAAGTCAATGCATGGACATGAGTTTTTTTGAAACCCGCATAATGTCATCTAACATGGCATACACTGAAATTGACATCATTAAAACTAACAAACAAAAACAGGAAAATGTGCGAGAACCACCAATATTACATGTTTAAGTTCAGCATTCTAACGAAATTGTTGAAGATCAGAATAGTAAATTTAATAATTTGAGTCCCTGTCAGGCTGCTCATCCCCCCACCCTAGGACAGTGACGACATTTTGTTGTTGAACTCTAGATTTTGGAATACATTTTTGGTTGAAAGTGTATGCTAATGACCGACTAGCTTTTTGTAAACTTTTGTTTACAGACAGCCTTTCCCGCAAAAGTCGGAGCGTGCTCGATTGGAAATTCCGACATTTAGAACAGGGAGAACTCCAATCGAGTGCGTCGGAACTGTGTTCTGGCAGCGTTCTACCCATTCCATCGAAATAGGTGGTGTGAATCGGTCAGTGTTTTATACTGCACCAAACTGAAATATTTTTAGATACTGGTTTTTTTTTTGCCATAAAATAAGATAATGGTTACATTTCAGTACTATGCCAAGAATTTCACCAACATAAATACCAGAAATAGTGTTATTTTTCAGTAAATTATAAATATTGCTTTTTGTTGACTGATCTAAAAACTAGGAAAACTTAGTTGAACTATGAAGTATGGCTTATTAAGACCATTAGGAGTTCTTTAGACTTCAAAAGATATAATAAACATGCAATTATGTAACACTTTTTATAAAAACCTATCATGATTCTGTTCCGACATCCAATCTCACTCGTTTGGCAGATTCTTAGACTCTTTCTCCGTCGTTATCAGAAAATAAACGACTGTTGTAAACCAAAAAACTAGAGGCCTCTGATTGGCTTCTGGATTAGGTCAAGCCTGTTCTCTGTATCTATTTAAAAAAAAATTCTCCAGCTTCTTATCAACTTGCTATTGCTCATTACAATAATTCAACATAACACTTGATTAAAGAGAAAATATAAACCATTTGTAAAAAAGAAAAGAAGAGGTACAGCTTATACTGTATTAAACCAGCATCTAGAAGGTGTAAACGTCGCCCTGAACGACAGGATATGGCAAACAGTGTGCAGTATTTATGCAACTCGAATGGTTAACATTTAAACCCCCGACGCACTACGCCAGCAGTGGTTACAAGCGTCGTAACAATACAGATACAGATCTCATCATAAAATGCATTCCAAACATATGAATGGCAATAAATCAGTGACCGACATTTAAGTGGCATCAAATTGCTATCAGCAACTCTGCTGTGATAATGGTAAACATACATCTTGTAATATGACTCCGAGTTCGTTGTATTTTTTAATCTAACACCAACTGGTGTTGTTAATCTCCAGCAGCAGTATGTACTTTACTTGCAAGCTTGGGGAATACCGCCTATTTTAAACCTCGAGGAAAGATAACTGAAGCTCGCTAAGGATTCTCTGGCGACTATAATCGCCAGACAAAATTGGTTTACTACTGTCGCTGTCTGCTGAAAGTACACACATGCGCAGTGAAACAGTCAAGCAGATTCTGTGGAAGAGTCGGAATTTGATTCTGGCACAGTTCCGACAGCCCAATCGAGCACGCCCGGATATTCATTAGTCTCTAAGAAAAACATAAACGATGTCTTGCTTTTGACAAACAAAATCAATATAACGGATTGAATCTATTTCATATATGGGATCATCCTGAACAGTTGTTTGAATCAAATAACGTAACAGTTCAATTTATACACAAATAATATTTTGCTATGAAGGTTTTCATCACGTGACTTTCTAAATAAAGACGCAAAACATTTTTTCTACACCCTGTAGAAAATACAACACACGTATGTTTAATAATTTAACATGTCGTTATATATCGGCTCAATTTCTGATTTGATGTTACTACAACGTCCAGATATTGTTTCATCAACATTTAGAAGACTTTTCTTGCAAATAGGGGGAACGGAATAGCATTCCCAAGCTCTAGACGGGCGGCTTTGTCTAAAGTGACCACGTCCGGTGCCGCTGTTAACCGGTGTTACCCTTCAAAGTTCAAGTTTGGTCCATTATAATATGTCGGTCATCAGGATGACCGACAATAAAAACTTACGTTTATCTGGTCTATTTAGTTAATACTCTAAAATAACCATTAAATTTGCTACAGTTTCACTATTTTTTAAAAATGTTCATTTCATATAATGAATAATTTAAATGAGAAAATTATTTCTGATAACAGTTGGCTAACAAGTTACCAGTTTTGCAATGTTTGTTTGAATAAAGACCAAAAAGTAGGTAAAAGTACATTGGTAATGTAAAAATTGACTGATTTAAGCTAAATAAATGCATATTGAAATTTCCCAAAATGGACTATTTTATCGATGTGAAAATTCCCAAAATGGGCATTTTTGTCGATAAAAAATTCCCGAAATGTCCAGACTCCTTTTCCCAAAATAGGCAGAAAAACCCCTGAAATAAAATAAGTTTACTGGTTTTTTTTCTTCCTTTTTTTAAAATCTTGAAAAAAAGTTCAATTGACCAGTATTGACCACTTGGGAAGTATTGATTGGGACGGTTTTAACCAGTTAAACTGCCGGTTTCAACCAGGGGTGGTCAATTGGTGCCAACCCTGCTGTAAAAAAATTTAAATCAATAATTAATCGAAGCTTACATAGACAACATGCTGTGTAAAATTGAAAATAGCCATATTCCAGAAAACAGCCTAGACACAATAAATAAAAGATAGAGAAAAAGGGAGGGCAAGTTTATATTTTGATAATCTCAAACAGACACAGGCTGTCAACTGATTCCTATATTTATTTCTCCTTTATTTTGGATCAGAATCCTATATTCTGAAAAGCCTCCTATATTCCTATATTTCTCCTATATTCCTATATTTCTCCTATATTTTATGTGTATTCCTATATTTTTTAGTATTTGTTTTTGCCGATTAATGAAGAGAGTAAATATTGCTTTGATACTGCTTAAAATTGCTTTCTTCTCTTTTTTTTCAAGAACAAAACTCAACTTTTAGATTGGTGAAAACTTGGCGGTGAGTTTTAATCTGATTCTCTAACAACTTTGTAGCAGGTTTCTGTGTATTAAGGATTACCTAACAAAAACAAATTTTCACTTCTATGCAGAATTCTTGTTGCAGTTGCAACCAAATGCAAAAAATGTTAAAGGTCATTAATTTTTTTTCACCAACTGCAAGGACTAGAGAGCTTATATTTGTATGGTGTATGTGGTTGTATAAAACGTCAAGATGAACACCTGGGAAAAACATGCTTGACTGTGAACAAGAATTCTTCTGCTGACTTTTGTGGTCAGTTTTCCAGTTTGAAAAGAGTGTTAGCAAACTCTGTTGGAAAAGAGTGTATGCAAAAGAAAGAGTGTATATGCAAAAGGTGTCTTTACAAAAACAATAATTTTCAAAAGGCAAAGTCAAAGAAAGGGAGGTAATAAAACAATATTATTTGATAATTTGCAACAACTGTTTGTTAAATAAATTGAGATAACTTTAGAATTTTTTTTATTAGGATAATCTGCAAAATATTTGCATAGTTTTCTAAAATTATTATTTTTTTATGGAACCACTCAATAGATAAAAGTTAAATTACTGTTAAACTTAAATGAACCTAAAAGGAATAATGTCCATCTATAATAAAATTTGAATCTATTCCCAAGAAGGCTTTGGCTTTTGAAAAGTTATTGCTTTTGTATAGAAATTTAATGGCAGTTTGAATTAAAGTTCAGTTATGGTTATAACTTGATAAGTTTTATCATTTCTCTTGAAACTTGTAGCAATATTCTTTGTATTTAGGTTTACTAACTTATTTGACTGCAGTACTGTTCCATGCAGAGTAAATAAATAAATGGAATCATATTCCGGAACTTCTAGAGTAGTGAAGCGCATATAATTTTGAATGATGTATTGCCTACAGGTTCTCAATAGAGTTTGACCAAAGTAAGGTCTTGTAAGGTGACCTTGGGGTCACTTTTGACTGAACCCTTTCATACATTGTAACCCAGATTTTTACACACAAAGCAATATTAATATGAGTGGATGGGTTGATGCTGTGTACAGTACTATATAGAACAAACTAAAACTGAAAAATCCGGCTTTGTTAATGCATTTTCTGCATTTCCCCCTTGTTTGAATGGTCATTCAGATGCTAGTGATGTGCTTGATGGTGCTGATGTTAAAGTTAATGGTTTCCATCATTTTTACAGTGAACATTTTGGACATTGATAATTGTAGAAATAGTAAATGCACATGTGAAAGTCATTTGTATAAGTGCAAGTAAATAAAACTATTATCAGTTCCAAACTCCTATATTTTTCCTCAAAATCAACCAAAATCTCCTATATTTGTTGCAAAAATATTCCTATATTTTTCCTATATTTTGGAGATGACCTGGTTGACAGCCTGCAGACATTAAAAACCATTTACAAAAGAACTAAAGTGTTACATCCTTGGAATGGTGAAACAGCTAGTTATGTTTTAAAGCCATTTTATTTTAGTTATCCCCATAAACCTTTACTCCATTTGAAATGATTATTATCATAGGGTGAACAGTGTTGATCAGAACATCCGGCACATCTATGCCATCTAATCAGGATCTAAACTGTTTGCTTTTTTATGCATTTCTGACCAAGAAGTGAACAGTGAATATCCTGATCAGGTGGTTCAAGTGTGCCGGCTGATCTGGATCTTCACTGTTTGCACATGTAATAACCAGTATATAATATCTATATATGGAGTAAAGGGTTCAAAAGACAGTATTGAAGTTCTAGTATTATTTTATCATAAAAAATAATATTAATTTCTTTTCAGATTATACATGTAATTTAGAAATTCTAAGAGTCTAAGCAACTAAACAATAATGTATCACCCACAAGATAAAAGCCAACTTTACAAGTAATAGTTACAGCAACATCCAAATACAGAGATGTACAGTCATGATACATTTTTATGCCCCCACAAAGTGGGAGGCATATGGAGTTGCACTCGTCTGTCCGTCCGTACGTACGTCCGTCTGTACGTCCCCAAATCTTGCGACATCAACGCCTCCTAAACTATAAGGCGGATTTCTTTCAAACTTGCACAGATGATCAAGCAGGATGTGTAGATGATCGTAAAGAAAGGATTTTTTCCTGCGACTATTTTTACCAGAGTTATGGCCCTTTGTTATTTTCAGTAGTTAAATCTTGTGGCGTCAACTCCTCCTAAACTATAAGGCGGATTTCTTTCAAACTTGCACAGATGATCAAGCAGGATGTGTAGATGATCGTGAAGAAAGGATATTTTCCTCCGACTATTTTTACCAGAGTTATGGCCCTTTGTTAATTTCAGTAGTTAAATCTTGTGGCGTCAACTCCTCCTAAACTACGAGACGGATTTCTTTCAAACTTGCACAGATGATCAAGCAGGATGTGTAGATGATCGTGAAGAAAGGATTTTTTCCTGCGACCATTTTAACCAGAGTTATGGCCCTTTGTTCATTTCAGTAATTAAATCTTGTGGCGTCAACTCCTCCTAAACTACTAGGGGGATTTCTTGCAAACTTGCACAGATGATGAAGCAGGATGTGTAGATGATTGTGAAGAAAGGATTTTTCCCTGCGATCATTTGTACCAGAGTTATGGCCCTTTGTTAATTTCAGTAATTAAATCTTGTGGCATCATTTTCTCCTAAACTACAAGGGGGATTTCTTGCAAACTTGCCCAGATGATGAAGCAAGATGTGTAGATGATCGTGAAGTAAGGATTTTTTCGTGCGACCATTTTTACCAGAGTTATGGCCCATTGTTTTTTTTTCAGTAATAATGTGGCATTAACTCCCCATTTACTTTTGGACAGATTTCTTTATAACTTGCACACATTATCAAGCTGGATGGGTAGATGATCATAAAGAAAAGATTTTTTCTTGCTGCCATTTTTACCACAGTTATGGCCCTTTGTTTATTTCACTTACAAAATTTTGTGGCATCAACTCCACATTTTCTATTTAGCTGATTTCTTTCAAACTTGCACAGATGATTAGACATGATGTGAAGATTGTTGTAAAGGACATTGTCTTGCAACAATTATCACCAGAGTTATGGCCCTTCGTTTATGTGAGTTATTAAATTTTGTGGCACTTACTCCTCATTTACAAATCATGATCACCACATGTTGTTAATACCTGGTACAAAATTTTGTAACAAATGTTGTTGCAGCAGTGGGGGCATCAGTGTCCTGAGGACACAGTCTAGTATGTATATGCACTGATCAGTTGGAAGCTGAATATAAGCATAATCATGTATTCCTGATTGGTGTATAGTTGGAACATATTATACAGTTCTTTCAGGGATTCTAAAATTTCAAATTCCCAATCGGACATTGGCGCCAAAATTGACTTTTCCCCGACTTCCGGTTCGCACGAACTGCGACTTGCGGTCCCCGTGTTCAGTGCATTTAACTCTCCCTGACCCCCTGTTCATTCGAATCATTCCTCCCTTACAACATAAATTCTCGTCGGCGATATCCTACAACCTTCCAACAGATTAATTTCATGATTTTCGGGCTGTAAACAGAAAAATTCTTGGATCGATTTATTAGAGCGGCACGCGACGTTTGAAGTTTACGGCGTCTTTGTTGTAATACACAAGCACCCCATGCATTGAAAACGTGATGTAACGGTTCAAAATAGTAATCTAAAGCAGTGTTCATAGCGATTGTGAAATGGATTTTTTAGTTCATTGAACATGTATTAACTCTCGGAATTACGAGAGGCAAGTATTCGCTTTACGTAAATATACGTCGATTATGTCATGAATTAGTAATTCTTGAATATACAAGAACTTACACGAGTCTGCATATGCAGGTTGCAACATTCATTTCCGAGCCGATTTTTGTAAATTTAAAATTTATTTGAATCGTTATGGCCGTAAGTAAGCAAGCCGGTTACTCGATTAATTTTCACATTTTAGTATCTATTCACTTGAGCCTTTCAACTTTGCTGTGAATGGCAATCAATTGAACTAAAATCCGCATTGTAGAAGTTTTCTTTAAATTTGCGAAACAGCATTTGTAAACGTACATCGGACTAACACTTCATTCAATAAAATGCTAACTGTTTTGTTTGTGTGCGTTAATTAATAAAATCACGGGTATTGCCACTTTTAATATTGACATCAAACAGCCTGACTAGGCAGTTCATTTGCAAATTAAACAAACCCACCCGTTGTTAAAATGAGACCGACTACATCCTGTTTCATCTATGCCGCAGGCCATTCACGGGACGTGTGGTTGTGGTAGTCATGGTAGCAGAGTTGTGAATTCGATAATTGACAGATTAATAGCTGATTAAGCTGTGAAATAATGTACATGTTGGTAATTTTTGTAACAATTTATGGGCCACTATTCACGACCGATGTAAAAAATGTACATGTTGGTAATTTTTGTAACAATTTATGGGCCACTATTCATGACCGATTTTTTTTAACAATTTTGAAATTTAAATCAGACATTCTTCCCGAAAATCGGTCAATGACCGGCCTGCCGACGATTTTAGAATCCCTGCAGTTCTTTGTGATTGTAATAATGTGTCTTTTTCATGACGTCTTGTATTTTTAGACCAAAGACTCCAAGAAAGAGGGCAAGTGAAGTATCTCCTGTCAGTGTAGTGTCCGCCAGATCTGTGGATTTGCCCAGTGTCAACCCTGTAAGTGATTAGATTATATAATACTTTTCGAAACTAAAATATTGTATCTGTTTACCCTTTACTCCATCTATGCATTCTATCGCATGTGGCAACAGTGTAGATTCAGATCAGCTGGCACGTCTTTGCTGTCTGATCTGGATTTGCACTATAAATCACTTTTTGGTCAGAATAACCTAAAAAAAATAAAAAAATCCAACAGAGCAGATCTTGATCAGACAGCACAGATGTGCTGGCTTATCTTTATCTACACTGTTCGCCCATTCTATAAAGGTGTATATATATAAAAGAAGGTTAAAATCTGTTATTAAGGAATCTCTAGTATGGTTTTAGTAAGGTTTTCAGCCTCTGTTGGTAGACTGACCTGCAGTAGCATAAACTTGCAGAATACCTCTGTTATCTGTTAGATTGCTGTTGACTTCAGTTTTGTTTCACAATAGAAAGTATAAATCTAAGATAGAAGTAAACCAGATTAGTGTAGTGAAATGAGATGAGAGTGAAATTTGAACTGATAAGGTGATATTAAGTAGACTAAACTCTTCTTATACTCTATTAACTTTTGAAATGTGCTTTAAAACAAATGTTTGTCAATGAGCATTATACCATTTTGGCCTTTTC
>JAZAYU010000003.1:16825029-16867590 GCA_038501625.1 Corbicula japonica
CTCTACAAAGATTGTTCAAATGATTTCCCTGGGGTCAAAATTGGCCCCGCCCCAGGGGTCACTTCATTTTATATAGACTTATATAGGAAAAACTTTAAAAATCTTCTTGTCTGAAACCACAAGGCCTAGAGCTTAGAAATATATATTTGGCATTTAGCATCCTCTAGTGGAACTCTACAAAGATTGTTCAAATTATTTCCCTGGGGTCAAAATTGGCCCCGCCCCAGGGGTCACTTCATTTTGCATAGACTTATATAGGAAAACTTTTAAAAATCTTCTTGTCTGAAACCACAAGGCCTAGAGCTTAGATATTTGGCATTTAGCATCCTCTATTGGAACTCTTCAAAGATTGTTCAAATGATTTCCCTGGGGTCAAAATTGGCCCCGCCCCAGGGGTCACTTCATTTTACATAGACTTGTATAGGAAAAACTTTAAAAATCTTCTTGTCTGAAACCACAAGCTGAGAGTACTTTTGTAGTCAGGTGAGCGATATAGGGCCATCATGGCCCTCTTGTTTTATAATCTGGATATTTTGACTGTAATTCCGGAGATCCGGAGAAATAACTTAAAATCCTGAGTTTTCAGATGTCTGGAGATTTGTCAGGTCTGCAAGCGTTACCTCTAAACGCGATGCATCAACCAGCACTCTATTCAGACACATCAATATTCTGACCCACTTTTTGTTGTGACCTAGTTTTCGTTAAGGAAAACCATTTGACGTCACTTTCGCCGAGTTTTTTTCATAAATATCACACAGATTTCTTTTGAGCAAAAATATGGAAAGTTAGGGATTTTGATGTATTTCTTTGTAATATTTTTCACTAAGCTATAAAAAATAAAGATTTTTATTAATTCCATTCGCTGTAAATTTTCAAGCATGGTATTTTCAGTGAAATAATACAAAAAGAGAAACAAAGCAGCTGATATCCCTTGCTCACTATTTTTAGAACAGTGAGAATCAAGTGCTATTTACGTTTTGGTATCATTATTAAATTTAGTAACCAATCAAGCGTTTCGTTTCACTGTACTCTCAGTTCAGCCATATTGGATACCCCCACTTGATAAATTGTGATATTTTTGGTTTAAAAATGCTCTGGGACGATGGGTAAATGAGTAATTATCCCAACAAAAAGGCAATGAATTATTTCTTTTCCATTTGGTTCCCATAAGTTATAAACGTTTGTTAGGTGCGTCAGAACTGTGTACACGAAGAATCGGAGGATATCTTTCAATACTGCCTCACTCCTCTAATCGACTATTAGGCAATAGAAAAAAATATTTTGGATTCCAGGGGTTTTTTTTAGGGATTGGGGATGCGGCCCTAGCCTGTCAAGAGGGGAAAATTCGCGCGTGTTTTTCCAGTTTTGGGGGAAATGATTAATCTCTTATCAAATCTTAGGGAAATACATACAAATGTATGTAATAATTATACACATTAAAACAAGCAAACAAAACTTTTGTTCTTCATAATATATTTAAAGTGACATTTCCATGATGAGTACTGTTAAAAAAACCTGTTTTTAAATCTTGCCAACATGTTTTACTAGTAATGACATTGCCTGTCAAATGGCCTAACAATTTATCTTACAGTGTCATTGTGGATTCTAATGCCAGTTATTGCCAATGCCAGTAATTGCCAAAGAACTATTGGTATTTCAGTTTCAATGGATTCTTAATTTTGTTAACACCTGTAAAAAATGCCTGGCAAGTTTTTAACTTTTCACTGGTAAAGTCTGCACCAGACCAGACCATCTAACTGACTAGACTGGTGTGCAAAGAGTCAATACTTTGCTGTGCAAGAGTCTATCATCAATACAGTTATCGTGAATTCGATCTGGTCTGGTACGGACGATACCGGTGTAATGTTAAAAACTTGCTCATCAAATTTTTACAGTTGAAACAAAATAAAGAATGACACGATTTTAACAATTCATTTACACCAGTAAAGTTTCTGAGCTCCAAAATGGATTGTTTTTTTATTTAAATTGTCTTTTTCACACATTTTTGTCTGATTTTGATGGGGAAATTCGATTAAAGTGGGGAAATTTTCATCTTGGAAAGGGGAAAAAAGTTACCTATTTTGCCTGGGGACGAAGCCGTATTTCGGCATCAGTTATATAAGGAAAAAAAACCTGGATTCTCATCCCCGCCCGCCCCTGTCCAAAACCACCTGCCCAAAAAAAATTTATTGGTTAAAAATCATAACATATTCTGTTCCGGACAGAACGGGTTTTAAGACCATCCCGGATATGGAAAAAAACATTGCCGACAACAATAAAATAAAATGTTCATCATTTCAAAGCTTACCAAAAGTGATAGTGTCACTATTAAGACTGGTATGGCTTTTCAAGCAAGAATAGGCACCAACCTGCTACTTTTGTAAGTTGTTATCATGATTTTTTAGAAGAAATTGAAAAGATTGACGAATATTATACACGTTAGGTTCTGGTAACTATAAATGCCATTTTCTCAAAATTTTAAGTTAGTTTTTACTTTTGTTCTAGGTACTTCGTTAATAAAAAATAAAAATTAAAAAGTGTCCACCCGCCCCTTTTTTTTCCAAAATCCGGATGAGAATCTAATAATTTATTTTCTCTGGCCTTATGGGAATTAATTAATTAATTGGTATTATTAATAGTTAACATCAAGTTAACGTGCTGCTTATTTATTTTTAGAAAAAGCTAACATAAAGTCAGAATTTTATCTTTAAATAGTTGACCCTGAAAATATATAAAGAAAATACATATTTCCGTTCGATTGTATGGGGTAGTTTGATTTATATTATAGAAAAATCTATTTATCTTTAATTTGTCCGATTGGTACTGTAAACATGAGGCGGTGTGAGTATTACAGCAAGTGGGATCCTACACATACCCCTGTTGTACAATATAAACTAAAATAGTATGAACAAGCTTCCGCAACATCTATTCAGAGGTGTCCACTAGACTGCTGACCATGTCAAGTAAATGTTCTGTTTGGTCGAGTGAAGTTGCCAAATCACTCGACCTAGCAGGCAAGTAAATTTTTCAGCAATGCACATCGGTTTTCAGATAATGAAATATTTTCACTTTGTTTAAAAATAAAATTTGATTGCTTGTATATGCCGCCGATTTCCATTGTATTCGGAACATTTTCGATGGAAAGGTATCAGCAGCGATTTATTTTTATCCTCACTGGGTTTCCCAAATCAGAACAAGGCTGCAAGTGCATGTATTTTCCCGTATGTCAAAATGACTAAACAAATAAAATAATGTTTTATCAACAAAGTAATTTTTTTTATATTTTTGGAAAACATGTGTAGTAGACACTTGTCAATATTTTAAAAAATGTAAGGGTGAGTGTATTTTCTGTAAAAGTGAGTGCACTATTTCATTCTCTCTACCTGCAAGGAGAGTGGGTCCAAAAAAATGTACACCTCTGCTTTTGAAATGAGTCTTTGCTCTTCGAAATAGGGTACATCTGACCAATCATGTTGACTTGCTTCTTGTTTATTGCAGGATATTTAAAGGAAAACTCCTACCTGAAAACGTACAACTGTTTTCTGAAAGAATGCTGCCACTTGAAGGAATTCTACAACTTGGTGAAAGCTGGGAGACAACCAAGACAAATATCACAGCTCAATCTTATTATTATTCTGGAAGAATGGGGACATTACAAGTTCCAGAATGGTATGCTATCACTTGTACTTAATATCTTTTTGATGGGTATTTTAAGCCTTGATTTTAGTAAAACTTTACAACAGTGTTTATATTTATGATTACAAAAAGGAGCAAAATAACACAGATAAATATAGTTCAAAGTTTCAATTGAAGTTGACTCCTTTAAACTGAGATGTAATTAATTCCAATGTTAACTTTGTTTTTCAGATCAGGGGGAAAGTGGTGGTCGGAACCCAGCAGAGTCACCAAGTTCTGACGAAACTTTTGAGGAAACATTGGTCAGTGACAATGATGTCACAAACAGTGGACGTAAGGCAGCTTCAAAATTAAGATTTGTCAGTAAAAAATCACCACAAGTTAAAATAAGGAAATCACCAAATACCCCCAAAGCATCCAAAATAAGTGCTACAAGCCCTAGAAAAGGATTAAGTACGCCAAACAAAGAAATCAGTAACAGTGAGGAACAGTCATGTGCCTTTAGTCAGGATAATTTAGTTAACTTAGAACATGGTGAAAGAGTTCATGAAGTAGCTCCTGAGAAGCTAGAAACAGTTAGAATCGAAGCTAGTATTGAAAAGACCCCTGTAAAATCAAGTCAGCCTTATATAAAAAATGATGGTAACTTGGTGACATATTGTGCTGAACAAACATCAAGCAATAAGCAGGAATGTTTGGAAGCCACTTCATATAGTATTATCAGTAAATCACCAACTGCTCGAACACTTGAAATCTCTAAAATGTCTTCCAGTTGCAAAGTTACCAGACCTTCAGAAAGCTTAACATTAGATCATGGTAGACCAGAGCTCAATAATGAATACAGGACTGGGTCCCCAAATGTTGGTAAGCAAAAAGAGGATTACAAGTTTGAAACAGATTTGGGTGCTGTAAGCAGCAAGGATTCTGGTAAGGTTTTGTCGAGGACTTTTATCAAGACATCAGCAGAACCACCGGCTGATAGCGTGGACACGAAAGACAAATGTTTATCCTGGATTCAGAGAAATAACAGTGAACAGGTTGGCGAACAGTCAGCTAGTTCAAAATATGCAATAAAAAACAACGAATCCCACCTTTGTGATAAAACAGTGAACCTAGAGACTGCTGACAGAACAAGTGTGATCCTTGGCCTAGACAACCGTACATCTTCTGTTACTGATGCATCCAGTACAGAGGAAAGTAGTGCAAAATCAGGGGAGGCAAGTGTCTCCACTCTAAAGGGAGATAATAACATAAGGATTTCAGGTAAAACATTAAGTTCTTTGTTTTAAGTGTGAAATTTTCTGCTTAACTTGTCAATGTCTATAACCATAGTTCTACCTACTGTTACACTAAAACATTTGTACCAGCCATAGTCTTTTGTTTGTCGTTAATTTATGATAAAATCTTACTCTGTTTTCTCTTTAAGTGCAGAACTTTTATTAATTATAGTCAAAGTACACCAGTTTTAAAGATTTTAATATTTCTGCTTTCGTTTTTCAGATGTGCCAGCAGGAAACGCCCTTAAACATACAACCCCTCAGAAGTCGGCTCACATGATGACCCCAGCAGGGGACCATGGCACTCCAGTCAAACTCTCCCAGTCATCAGAAAACAAACATGTCAGATCTCCCCGAAGAAAAAAGTAGGTCTTGAATATGTAACAACACCAAAATTAACCAGCTTCTTTAGAATGTTATAACTCTGCGTAGTGGTTGGCTTATTAACCGGTAAATTAAGTATTTACTAGGCAGGTGGTCAATAGTGGTCATTACTGGTCAATAGTGGTCATTACTGGTCAGTACTGGTCAATTCAATTTTATTCACAACATAACTGTCCAAAATGTTCTTAGAATCATTTAAAATCCTTTAGGCCCTTACAGTAGCCCCTGCTAGGGTCCAAATGATACTTAATTTATGGTTAATATTGGATAATCCTTATTAAATGAACACAACATCTTAATTGGTATGTTCCTTGTTCAATAAATAATAGAAATGTATTTTCCGCCTGTTAAGCAAAGCAAATTAGGTGGAAAATGATTTCCTTTGATTGATTAAGGTCTGTTGAATGTTCAATAAACAATAGAAGTGTGACAACACCCCTCCATCTCCTGACCATCGATTGTCATACACAAGTATAAGTTGGCAAGTGGGTGACACCTAGTGGTGGTGCAAATTGCCTTCCCTTAAAATAAAGATTTTTCAAGTTCATTCTCGGTTGATAGTTACCAATAAAACACTAAAATTAAAAGAATTCTTAGTGTGTCTAAAGGGGCCGTCACACTAAGACATTCTTTTGAACATTCTCTGAACGTTTCAGTCGTCCAATTTTTTAGTGTTCTAGAATGACATCTGGCGTGTTTTTAACGTTTTGTCTAACACACCACTAGCGTGCGTCTAACGCACTAAAAGCGAGTAACAGCGACCAAATAAGAAAACCCTAAAATCATTAGCATGTTCTCATGGGCCACTGGCGCGCGAAGAACGATTTGTCAACGTTAGACGAGCATGCTGAGGCACGGACATTCGGGTAACGCTCGATTGAAGCTCAATGGACGTCAAAGGGATGTTCGTTTCATTGAGCGGCATGCTGGGTTCGCTAGGGGTAGTTGACAGGTCGCCAGTGAGTCGCTCACAGTAAAGCAAACAATTTGTAACAATCAAGTAATGCTCGAGTAACGACTGTCTGACGATAGCAGAACGCGTGCAATGCTCGGCAAACGTTAGTAAAACATTCCACGAAAGTTCTTAAAACGTTCTTCAGCGTTTACAATTAAACGTTGAAGAACGCTTGTCTCAGAGAAAATTTTTGTGCATGTTCAAATTTTTTTTGTCCGGACCAGCGTTCTCCGCCAATTCCCGGCGATCATTGACGTTCACCGACGTTCACTAGCGTTAAAAAAAAACGCACTTCTGGCAATATCCCAGCGACCATGGACGACTATCAGCGTTTCATCAAACGTCGTAGAAAGCTGGACAGAACGTCATAGTGTGACAGCCCCATAAAAAACCAGAATGAAGCCAAAAAACCCTGTTTTGGGATTTTATATCATTACTGAGGGAAATTAGACAATTTCTAGCAAAGCATGTTCAAGTGAAGTTAGTTCAAAAGTAACTTAAGTAGAAATAAAATAAGTTTACTGGTTCTTTTTCTTCCTTTTTTTAAGATCTTGAAAAACAGTTCAATTGACCAGTATTGACCACTTGGGAAGTATTGATTGGGACGGTTTTAACCAGTTAAACTGCCGGTTTCAACCAGGGGTGGTCAATTGGTGCCAACCCTGCTGTAAAAAAATTTAAATCAATAATTAATCGAAGCTTACATAGACAACATGCTGTGTAAAATTGAAAATAGCCATATTCCAGAAAACAGCCTAGACACAATAAATAAAAGATAGAGAAAAAGGGAGGGCAAGTTTATATTTTGATAATCTCAAACAGACATTAAAAACCATTTACAAAAGAACTTAAGTGTTACATCCTTGGAATGGTAAAACAGCTAGTTATGTTTTAAAACCATTTTATTTTAGTTATCCCCATAAACCTTTACTCCATTTGAAATGATTATTATCATAGGGTGAACAGTGTTTATCAGAACATCCGGCACATCTATGCCATTTAATCAGGATCTAAACTGTTTGCTGTTTGATGCATTTCTGACCAAGAAGTGAACAGTGAATATCCTGATCAGGTGGTTCAAGTGTGCCGGCTGATCTGGATCTTCACTGTTTGCACATGTAATAACCAGTATATAATATCTATATATGGAGTAAAGGGTTCAAAAGACAGTATTGAAGTTCTTGTATTATTTTATCATAAAAAATAATATTAATTTCTTTTCAGATTATACATGTAATTTAGAAATTCTAAGAGTCTAAGCAACTAAACAATAATGTATCACCCACAAGATAAAAGCCAACTTTACAAGTAATACAGTCCAGTCGCGATTTAACGAATAGGCATCGGACCAAGCCGATTATTCGTAAAATCGTATTTTTCGTAGTATCGCATTTTTGATATGTTTGGTTGTTGATACCGTCGCAAATCGTCAATGTCGTTATATGACGTAATGTGTTATTGTTGTTATATGTCAAGGTCAATAAATAAAAAGGCAAAGAAAAGAAACGTTCCATGTAGTTAATATTTTATTGTGAAATGACATGTAATCATCGACCAATACATTTAAACAAATAGTACATTTTCAAATTACATAAAGAGTTTTCAATTACATGCATAACGTAAAACACATTCAGAATGCCGATATCATTTACTGAAATATTAACTAAGATTCGCCGTTGGAATAAGATCACGCAGAATTAAATAGCAGAAGTAGAATGACAAGCAACACAAGTGTTTCAGATTTTATACAATTTTAAACATTTGACATTTAATCACTCAAACTGTTTGTTACAAGCAAACACGCCCGCTAAATTGCTTACAGAGCATATCGTGTCACAACTGCTTGGGTCGATAATTGCTCAACAATACAAAACACGGATATCGCTTGAAAAGGTGTGAAAATTACCTGTCTGACCGAAATTCGTTAAATTGCATGTTTATTACACTGTAAATAAGCTTAAGAGGTCGCAAACATTGCAAATGGCAAAAACATGCTAAAATTTCAAAAAATGAATTTTGGGGGAAATACTTATTGCCACCTAGATTTTAGTAAATAAATGTATTAAGCTATGGATGTAGTAAATGTTTGCAAGCTCAATTTAGTCTAATTCATGTTCTAATTACCAAGCACATACTAAAAAGAAATTCAAGGAAAACTTACTTCCTACTTTCACTTTCTACTTTCACTTTGAACCAGGAAGTAAGATTTCCTTGAATTTCTTCAAAACCCTAACATTATTTTGACGAATTGGCACTTAACATTGTAGACCAGCATATACTTATTTCAGGTATGAGTTGCTTTGGTATATTGTTCATGAATTTCTGAGTTCTCATGCAAATGGTTTTTTTTTTTGTTTTAGTATGTGCTTGGTAATTAAAACATGAATTAGACTAAATTGAGCTTGCAAACATTTACGACATCCTTAGCTAAATACATTTAATAACTAAAATCTAGGTGGCAATAAGTATTTCCCCAAAAATTCATTTTTTTGAAATTTTAGCCTATTTTCGCCATTTGCAATGTTTGCGATACCTTAAGGGACTGTCATAATTATTCGTTATATCGCATTTTTCGTTAAAACACGTTTTCGTTAGATCGCATCTTTTTTATATTGAATAAAGAAGGAATTCGGACGGGACCGGCCACCCAATTCGTAGTATACCGTTATTTCGTAAAATCGCGACTTGACTGTAGTTACAGCAACATCCAAATACAGAGATGTAAAGTCATGATACATTTTTTGCCCCCACAAAGTGGGAGGCATATAGAGTTGCACTCGTCTGTCCGTCCATCCGTACGTCCTCAAATCTTGCGACATCAACTCCTCCTAAACTATAAGGCAGATTTCTTTCAAACTTGCACAGATGATCAAGCAGGATGTGTAGATGATCGTAAAGAAAGGATTTTTTCCTGCGACTATTTTTACCAGAGTTATGGCCCTTTGTTAATTTCAGTAGTTAAATCTTGTGGCGTCAACTCCTCCTAAACTATAAGGCGGATTTCTTTCAAACTTGCACAGATGATCAAGCAGGATGTGTAGATGATCGTGAAGAAAGGATTTTTTCCTCCGACTATTTTTACCAGAGTTATGGCCCTTTGTAAATTTCAGTAGTTAAATCTTGTGGCGTCAACTCCTCCTAAACTATGAGGCGGGTTTCTTTCAAACTTGCACAGATGATCAAGCAGGATGTGTAGATGATTATGAAGAAAGGATTTTTTCCTGCGACCATTTTAACCAGAGTTATGGCCCTTTGTTAATTTCAGTAATTAAATCTTGTGGCATCATTTTCTCCTAAACTACAAGGGGGATTTCTTGCAAACTTGCGCAGATGATGAAGCAAGATGTGTAGATGATCGTGAAGAAAGGATTTTTTCGTGCGACCATTTTTACCAGAGTTGTGGCCCATTGTTTTTTTCAGTAATAATATCTTGTGGCATTAACTTCCCATTTACTTTTGGACAGATTTCTTTATAACTTGCACACATTATCAAGCTGGATGGGTAGATGATCATAAAGAAAAGATTTTTTCCTGCTGCCATTTTTACCACAGTTATGGCCCTTTGTTATTTCACTTACAAAATTTTGTGGCATCAACTCCACATTTTCTATTTAGCTGATTTCTTTCAAACTTGCACAGATGATTAGACATGATGTGAAGATTGTTGTAAAGGACATTGTCTTGCAACAATTATCACCAGAGTTATGGCCCTTCGTTTATGTTAGTTATTAAATTTTGTGGCACTTACTCCTCATTTACTAATCATGATCACCACATGTTGTTAATACCTGGTACAAAATTTTGTAACAAATGTTGTTGCAGCAGTGGGGGCATCAGTGTCCTGAGGACACAGTCTAGTATGTATATGCACTGATCAGTTGGAAGCTGAATATAAGCATAATCATGTATTCCTGATTGGTGTATAGTTGGAACATATTATACAGTTCTTTCAGGGATTCTAAAATTTCAAATTCCCAATCGGACATTGGCGCCAAAATTGACTTTTCCCCGACTTCCTGTTCGCACGAACTGCGACTTCCGGTCCCCGCGTTCAGTTCATTTAACTCTCCCTGACCCCCAGTTCATTCGAATCATTCCTCTCTTACAACATAAATTCTCGTCGGCGATATCCTACAACCTTCCAACAGATTAATTTCATGATTTTCGGGCTGTAGACAGAAAAATTCTTTGATCGATTTATTAGAGCGGCACGCGACGTTTGAAGTTTACGGCGTCTTTGTTGTAATACACAAGCACCCCATGCATTGAAAACGTGACGTAACGGTTCAAAATAGTAATCTAAAGCAGTGTTCATAGCGATTGTGAAATGGATTTTTTAGTTCATTGAACATGTATTAACTCTCGGAATTACGAGAGGCAAGTATTCGCTTTACGTAAATATACGTCGATTATGTCATGAATTAGTAATTCTTGAATATACAAGAACTTACACGAGTCTGCGTATGCAGGTTTTTGTAAATTTAAAATTTATTTGAATCGTTATGGCCGTAAGTAAGCAAGCCGGTTACTCGATTAATTTTCACATTTTAGTGTCTATTCACTTGAGCCTTTCAACTTTGCTGTGAATGGCAATCAATTGAACTAAAATCCGCATTGTAGAAGTTTTCTTTAAATTTGCGAAACAGCATTTGTAAACGTACATCGGACTAACACTTCTTTCAATAAAATGCTAACTGTTTTGTTTGTGTGCGTTAATTAATAAAATCACGGGTATTGCCACTTTTAATATTGACATCAAACAGCCTGACTAGCGTAGTTCATTTGCAAATTAAACAAACCCACCCGTTGTTAAAATGAGACCGACTACATCACGTTTCATCTATGCCGCAGGCCATTCACGGGACGTGTGGTTGTGGTAGTCATGGTAGCAGAGTTGTGAATTAGATAATTGACAGATTAATAGCTGATTAAGCTGCGAAATAATGTACATGTTGGTAATTTTTGTAACAATTTATGGGCCACTATTCATGACCGATGTAAAAAATGTACATGTTGGTAATTTTTGTAACAATTTATGGGCCACTATTCATGACCGATTTTTTTAAACAATTTTGAAATTTAAATCAGACATTCTTCCCGAAAATCGGTCAATGACCGGCCTGCCGACGATTTTAGAATCCCTGCAGTTCTTTGTGATTGTAATAATGTGTCTTTTTCATGACGTCTTGTATTTTTAGACCAAAGACTCCAAGAAAGAGGGCAAGTGAAGTATCTCCCGTCAGTGTAGTGTCCGCCAGATCTGTGGATTTGCCCAGTGTCAACCCTGTAAGTGATTAGATTATATAATACTTTTCGAAACTAAAATACTGTATCTGTTTACCCTTTACTCCATCTATGCATTCTATCGCATGTGGCAACAGTGTAGATTCAGATCAGCTGGCACGTCTTTGCTGTCTGATCTGGATTTGCACTATAAATCACTTTTTGGTCAGAATAACCTAAAAAAAAAAAAAAAATCCAACAGAGCAGATCTTGATCAGACAGCCGGCTTATCTTTATCTACACTGTTCGCCCATTCTATAAAGGTGTATATATATAAAAGAAGGTTAAAATCTGTTATTAAGGAATCTCTAGTATGGTTTTAGTAAGGTTTTCAGCCTCTGTTGGTAGAATGACCTGCAGTAGCATAAACTTGCAGAATACCTCTGTTATCTATTAGATTGCTGTTGACTTCAGTTTTGTTTCACAATAGCAAGTATAAATCTAAGATAGAAGTAAACCAGATTAGTGTAGTGAAATGAGATGAGAGTGAAATTTGAACTGATAAGGTGATATTAAGTAGACTAAACTCTTCTTATACTCTATTAACTTTTGAAATGTGCTTTAAAACAAATGTTTGTCAATGAGCATTATACCATTTTGGCCTTTTCATTGCTTTCAGCAGAATTTGTTCACACATGTATTGTTCTGTGCCCAATATCATAAACCTGATAATGAATGCTGGTTTCAAAAATGCAGCTTTGCGATTGGTCAGTTTGGAGACTACAGCCAATCAGCTGCTCAAGATTAGAGACTGGTTCCTAGTGTTAGTTTTATGATCTTGAACCCTGCGCTTGTTTCAGATGTTTGAGACAATACTCAAGGACCACCGTCTTCATGAAAAGCTGGCAGAAACATGTAACCTTGTGCACAGTAAGTAGCTTAGAAGATACTGTTAGCAGTCTGATACACTAAGACTGGCAAAAGGAGTGTCAGATCTGAAAAATATAACATTAACTTTTGAAGTGTCAAGAAATTGGTTGGGTTTTTAAAAAAAATGTGTTCCAAAATTAAGTTTTATCATCAGAAGTTAAAAAAGGTTCTTCAGAAAGTTTAAGTTATATATCCCCAAAGAGCAAACCCTGGAGAAGGACCAATTTTGGCAAATATCTACAGAGAATGTAAAACCAGTTTACCGATCACACTGGTCACACACCTTACCAAAGCTTTGTCATGGTCAAAGTCTTCATTTTATTTTCCACCTGAATAGCTAGGATTCAAATGCAAGGTGGGAGTGTAATGTCTAGATAGGCAAGGAAAGCTCTGTTTTAATTTGCTTGATTGCATGTATGCAAAGTTGTTGTTGTTAACAAACCTCTGGAGAATTTTACTTTGTAATCCAGTTACCTACCATATAGATTGATAATATTTATAACTGTATAATAATTTTTACATTGAGTGTAATTGTTATGTGAACAACCAAAAGCAGTGGTTTTTCGGCTTGCCTCACTGGGCCGATATTCCACCCCATTCCCAATGCAAAATAGCAAACATTTTTCCCATTTTCAAGAAAAAAGTTCCCAATCTTGTAAATTTATTCCACTTTTGAACCAAAATGCCTTTTGCCTTAAAAATTTTTTAAACAATAAACCATATAATCGAGACTTTACAGATATATGCAAATAGTTTACCTTTAATCGGGGACCAAGCACTGTAAAGTAAACCCAAAAGAAACTTTAATTATGTAAATCAAAAAAAATCTTGTGAATAACAACGGGTTATGTATAACTTTCTAATAGGAGCCTATTTCAGTAGTTCACAAAATAGATGCTGCTTAAGCTTGAAGATTGCAAAAAGTGTCAAAACAATACTGACAAATAAAGATACATGTTTCAGGTCAGATGAAGCAGGGTACCAGTGGGAACATAAGCAAAGACAAGTCGGGAACCAAACCAGAACAGGAAGCAGGGAGAGCAATGCCTGATGAAACTGTGACTGGATCAAGATCACTGGAGGAATTACTTGGGATTGTAAGTTAATTTGTTTTAACCCTTTTCTCCATAAATACTCATTTTGACACATGTGCGACCAGTGTAGATTCAGATCAGCCGGCACATCCGTGCCGTCTGATCAGGATCTGCACTAGTCGCATTTTGGTCATAAATAACCTTATAAATCAAAAAGCGAATAGTTTAGATCCTGATCAGATGGCACGGATGTGCTGGCTGATCTGAATCTAAACTGTTTGCCTAGGCGATAAAGGTGTATCAATGGAGGAAAGGGTTAAGTTTACATTTTTAATCCATGGCTACAAGTGATTTCCCACGTGCACCAGTGATATCGAGATCAGAATCTGCTCTTGTTGCTTAAACCATTTACTCCTTTAGATATTAACTATAATCCAGATGCAGACGATGTAGATCCAGATCAGCCGGCACTTATATATTTTATATACAAACAAATATTTAACAGCAAATAATTAAATTCAAGAGTAACAACTTTATAAATCTGAGAAGGGTGGGGTAGAAGATGGTATGAATGCCTGTGTCTGTTTTTATGCACCTTATGTTTTGCTTAAGTAATGTTAAAATTTTTATTCAACTTAACCAAGTGGTTTAAAAAATTCATATATTTAAGACATTAAGATCAGAATAACAAAAGTCATTGTGTAAGAAATGTGAAAAAAGTGTGGGATATAGCAACACTCCATGTGTTAGAGGGTCTTTGGGATAATGAAACTCGTGATTGTTGACTTGTTACATCATACATGTGAATGATAAGTTGCTTGTTGTTTTAAGGATAGCAATTTCCACACAGACCTTCTCAGTGACAACATTGACATGAGTGATCCGGCATATGCATCTCTATTCAAGCTCTTTGGAACAGGTAATACTTGGGGACCTATTTTCAAGATTTTAAGTAAACTAGTCTCCTGATGAAATTGCAGAAGAATATCATCCCTGGTGGGATTCCAACCAGTGATCTCTTAAATCAAGAGTCCAGTGTTCTACACTAAGATCATATAGCCTCTCTTTGATATTTTGATCTCAAAAAGAAAATATCTATGTGCAAACATAGATGGATACAATTAATTTAATGCTTTGTACTTAAAATAAATGTAAGTCGGAATAATGTAAGGATCTTTTCTGTATTGATAAAAACATATTCTGTTTTGCATTGATATATGTATAGTTGATACAGTACCATCCAAGGTTGGTTGTTTAGTGATTATTGTTGCTTCCAGCCAAACTTTATTGTTCAACAATTTACCTGTTGAATGTATTTAACTGTTGAATGTTATTTGGAAAATAACTGTTAGTAGAAAGATGATGAGTCTTGTTTTTGGATGATGTTGTAGATCGTGAAACATTCAGTGAGTACTTGAGGAAAGAGAAGGAGAGGGAGTTGGAGCAGATGGAGGCGGAGGTGGAGGAACTGGAGCGAAGTAACCATGGTGAGTCATCTGTTCTCTCTCTATAATTTTTACTGTGGTATAGTTTAAGCCTTTTCTGTAGATACCAGTTATATGCCATGTGCTTCCAGTGTAGATAGAGATCAGACTGTAGGGTATTCAGACTGATCTGTATCTACACTAGTTACCAATGTGATTAAAACCATATCCTAGAGTTTAAGGGATTAATTTGCTGGAACTTATTTTCCCTCACTTACTGCAAATTCAGGAAGAAAATAAAAAAGTCAAAGAATTATTATTTTTATGGTGACACAATATTTATTGGTTTACTTTTACTATGGATTTCATTTTTAAGCAGACATAAAACATGATTTCATTTAAAAAAATTGCTATGGATTTCATTTTTAAGCAGACATTAAACATAATTAAAAAAAAAAGAAAAATGTTTAATAAGCTGGTTTTTAAAAAGACATATTAGAGCAGATTCACTGAATTAACTGAATTAAGCTGTTATTTTTGTTGTTTACATGAAATTGAGCTTAATATTCTGTTGTTCTGTTTTAGCTAAGATTGCAGTTTCTATTTGAAAACATAAAATATGGTCTCTTCACTTATTACTTCTATTTGTTATTATTTATTAAAGTTTTTTCTTGGTTTTCAGAGATACTTTGTGCCAACTTTGGCATGTCCCAAGCAGATGCTGGGTATGAGACCCAGGAAGTTGGGTACAACTCACCCCACCATACTGGACTTGGTACCTTCAGCACACAGCATGGTTCCCCTCACTCTAGCCATGCAACGTCCACACCGTGTGGTCAGGGAGTACCGGTCCACTTTACACCAATGCTCAGGGGACAGGAACTTGGAAGCAGTCCAGTGCACTCAACTTCAGCCAGGTTTGGAGGCGTGCATAGTAGTCCTTCTGGCAGCCAGGATAAGTTGAGCCCCAGTAGTGCAGCCACGCAGCCATTTAGCCCTACCTACTCTCACTGTAGTGAGCACAATAACCCTCCAACACCCAGAAATCAACAACATCTTACTACATACATTAATGGTGGTAGTCCCTACAGTTGTAAGACACCTGTGAATGTAGAGGATCATTATATGAACCCCTGCACACCAGCGCAGCCGGGTAGTCCACATCACAGTCAGCTGATGCATTCCACCCCGACCGGGCCAGGAAGTGTCAGGTCTCAAGCTCATTCGGAGAGCTTTGCTCATCACTCTCCCATCAACCCTCAGTGCAATACAATGACAAACTATATGGCGAAGTGTAGTCCCCTTGTGAAAGCTGACCTTCAACCCAACAGTCCTATGATGGTGCAGAGTAACACTCCAGCCAGGAAAAATATATTCTTTGGTGGTCACAACAGTGGATTATATTACAATTCACAAACAACACTCACAAACATGAACAGTGTACATGATATTGAAAACAGTGGAAATGTTAATGGAGGCCAAAATATTACCCTACCTCAAAATGGATATCTGGATATGTTGAATGATGAATCTGAGGTTCAGGTACCACCTATACCTGGAACAAACATTCCAGTGTCTCGAGAACCGTGTACAACAATTGAGAACACCATTGGCTGTATTAGTCTTCCACAGCCAAAGGCTGGCCAGACAACAAGTGGCTCATCACCTGGGAAAAAATCCAAGAGAAAACGCAAAGGAAAGCCAAAACAGCTTGGTATTGTTTTATTGTTCTTTTTTATGCAAAATGTTGTAGGTCTATAAACATAGTAAAATTTCTTTAAATTAAATAGAGAAATTGTTTTATACAGTATTAAAGATAGCCCTTACAAAATGATCATAAATTTGATAATTTGTTATAAATTCTGTTAAATGTCTAATTTTTCCCATCAAAACTTACTTTGGATTACAATAATATTATAGGCTTGACTTGGATGATAATTAAACCATTAAAATAAAAATGACTATTAAGTTTTAAGTTGTGCAAAAAGCATTACCAGCTGCTCTGTATAAAAACTGTCTAATAAGTCATTACTTGGTCTGCTTATAGGGTGTGATTAACACTTTTCTCTTGGGGATGACTGTGTTATCCCATGGGCAACCAGTGAAGATCCAGATAAGCCGTCAGTCACATCTGTGCTTCAGGATCAACACTGTTTGCTTTTAGATTAATTAGGTTATATCTGACGAAGAAGCAATCAGTGTAGATCCTGATCAGATGGCATGGATGTGTTGGCTAATATGATATACACTGTTTGTATATGCCCATAATATGTATGGAGTAAAGTGTTAACTCACAGATGTAATATGAAACATTGCTTGTGGCTGCAGTAATATATTTACTGAATTTGAAATCTGGTATGATAGAAACATCAGAGAAAAAGTAAGGAAATTTAGTTTAGGTCATCTAAACAAAAATTGTGATGATTAATAAGTTTAGTAGTGAGGTAATTAATGTATGTGTTTCTTGTTTTTCAGATGCCAAGAAGTTTTCAACTCTAAAAGGGCTTCTGTCAAAACCACTAAAATTTACCAATTCAATTCCACTGCATCTGACAGCTGGTGACCTTCAGAAGGTGTTAAAAACTCCTGAAAAGAAAATTTTAAATCAGAGTCTGACATTCCGCTCTCCAGGAGGGAAAACCCTGATTAATGTACCCGTCCTTAACTGCGAAGATGAAATAGATCTTAGTGTACTTGGCATGGATGGAGATGTCGATGAAAACCATGAATCGGTTAATGTTTATGACCAGAATCTTGATTCCTCCACCCACTATAGCATATCTCCTGAAAATCAAGCCACCCATGACCTTGTTAAAGCAATAGAAGCAGGTAGTTCTGTTGAAGTTATACAGAAAATCCAGAAAGAATCTGCTAGGGACATGCTAGATGAAATCAAAAAGTCTGACTCTGATGTAAAGAAAACTAATCAATTACGTAAAAAAACTGTTAGAAAGAAGAAATCTACTGAGCTTAAACAGAGTGACGAACATGCTGAAGATGATAAGAAAACTGATGAACATTCAGAACACTTTAGTCCCACACCTCCCTCAAATGAGTTGCCTAAAGAAGAATATCTAGATCCAAGTCAGGAAGTTTATACTGCCACTCCTATAATTGCCACTAGAACAGCTACTGTAAGGGCTTTGAACTTCGGGCCTGACGTTGAGGACCCTAGTATAGCACATTATCGGAAAATCTACCCTAAAATGCCTGTAGTTGGATCCAACTCAAGTGTGATAATAGTGAACACCAGTCAGGTCAGTAGTACTGGACAACCAGTGATAGTTTCAACCACTCCTGTTACATTAATGTCTAGGTTATCAGTAACTACACCTGTACCAAACTGCAGTGAAAATTCAAATCAAAATGAGGATGCTGGTTGTCGAGAAAAGCTTACAGATGAAGTTGGAGTTGGAACTTCACAAAGTGGTGGTAAAGATAGCCAGAACGTAGAAGAAACTGAGAATTTGCACAATGATGTGGATGAGGAATGTACAAAAAGGATTACAAGATCAGCCTCTGCCACAAAGAATAAACAAATAGATAATCTTATTGATAATACGAAAAGTGACTCAGAGTCAGAGAACAAATCTAAAAAGGGGACACCAATGAAGAAGACTGGAAAAATGTCAAAGCAAAAAAGGAACTTGAGTAAAGAATTAAGTGTTAAGTTAGACAGTGTTAAGGTGGCTAAGGCTAACACAGAATCCAGTGTGGATGAGCAGACTCAAAGTGAAAATAAAATTAAAGATGAAGGTGAAATAAAACTGGTGAATGAAAGTAAAGTGGTAAAGAAACCTAAAAGTGAAAATAATAGGAAGATTACATCTGAACGAAGCAAAAAAGATAAAAAGAGTGTTGCAAAAGAAAAACTACGAGTTAAAATACCTGTTGGGAAGCAGAAATCTCCATTAGATACAGTATTACAAACCAAACAACCATCAACACACAAAATTGAGTTTTATTTCAAGAAGAAGCAAAAGACTGCAGACTCTGGTTCACCGTCTGAAGATGACTTACCTTTGAGTGAGATACGAAAACGACCTGAAAAGCCTGTTGTGAAACGTTCAGCTCGAAAAGGATATAAGTCGAAAGAGTTTATTGTTGAATCTGAAAATACTGATGATGAGAAAGATGGATTGAAAGTTGAAACACCAAAGAAAGTTAAAACACCCGAAGAGAGAGAGACACCCAGTAAAGAAGTGCTTTTAGAGAAGATTGGGTTAACTCCGAGAAAACCTCCTACTGATCATGAATTCAAGTCTCCACAAAGAACAAATCTGCTTGATGTTTTGGCAGAGTGGCAGAGTTCCCCACATTCTGGTAAAAAAAGTAAAGGCTCTACAACACCTAGAAGTAAAACAAGAAGGTTAGAGGGATTGAAATCACCTACAACCCCTAAACGGAGAACCCCTGCCAAGCAGTTGTTTACTTCACCAAGCAAACTGAGTAGTGACTTTGAGAGTTCAAATGATGATACAACCAACAGGGTTAATACAATCATCAACAGACTAAACCACAATAACCCAAGTAGAAGTTTACGTAATACAAGTTCTAATGAGGTTAAAACTAGTTTGCATGGAAAAGATACAGTTCAGGTGAAGGAAGCTGTTTCTGTAAGTAGTGATGTCAAAGGTGGAAAGCAAACGAAAAAAAGCAGTCAAAAAGCTAGAAAGGATTCAAAGAAAGTGTCAAGTAAATCCAGGAAATCTGACAAAGGAAGCACAGTTACAAAAACCAATAAATGTAATCCTGAAAAGGAGTTAAGCAAAGATGAAGAAAACAAAGATGTGCAGCAAAAACAGAATGAATTTGTATTTTCAGAAAAATCTAAGTTAATAGCAGAAAAAAGCATGGGTGATCAACATGCAAATGATCAACATAATGACAATGCAGATGTTGATAATCATGAAGAACATGATCAAAGTTCACAGTGTATGCAAGCAGCAGTAAATTTAGATGAAGATAGCCAGGGTGCTACAGAACTTAATAGGGCCATTGCAAGTATTGAATGTGAAACTGATTTTCAAACAACTGAACTTGTTGAGCATGAAGAAGTCACATATCATGCATATGAACATGATAAAATTGAAGAAGATGAAAGAATAGGAACTGTTAACGAACAGGTTTCAGTTAATTTTGAACAGAATCAAGGAAATGATGAAATGCTTGACTCAGACATATTAATTAAGGATACAGAATCCAACTGTGGTATGAAAAGTAGTTCAGATAATACAGAAAGATATTCACAAGTAGTTGTAGCAGAAATTCATGCTGAACAGGAAGGCAAAAATGACAGTCCTATTCCAGAAACAAAAGATGATACTGATTTAGTTGAGAAGAGTATCCGTGAAGTTGAACATGCTGATGATATTCCGAGAAAGGAATGTGAAATAAGTGAACTGGAAAATGAAAGTAATTCTGCCAGCAGATGTGAGGTTCAGAGTAATACAGAATCTGAAAAGCTTGGCTCTAATAAAACATTGAACACACCATTTGTTTTTAAAGGTGAAATTAACAGTAGGCAAGATGGAGAATCATCCGAGAGGAGGAGGAAGCATAAGAAGAAAAAACACAAGCACAGACCTCACCATAGAAGTCTGGGCCATGACACAGGTTCACAGTCAGAGGCTGGGTACAGCCATCAACAAAACCATCACCTAACACCAGGTACACAGTCAGATACAGGGAAGATGTTCGTCACACCAACCTCCAGATATGATGAACATCGTCGTGACCATCACCATCATCATATGCAGGGTTATCAAACAGACATTGCAGGATCACAGTCAGAAACAGGGGAGAGTTTCCTGACTCCATCATTGTCAGGGGAAAGACAGCACCATCATCATCGTCACAAACATAGACATTCAGATCCAGCAGACTCGTCAGAAGCGGGAGAGAGTTCTGCTATGGTTTCATCACAAGGGGAAGAAAAGCATCATCGCTATCATCACAAGAAAAAGAAATCCAAAAAGCGACATAGAGGCTGCAGTGAAGAAGATGAACAAAGGGTGAGTTAATCAAGTGCAAGCAATTATTTACCTTAACCCTATCCTTCATAGATACACCTTTATTGCATGGGCAAACAGTTTAGATCCAGATCAGCCGGCACATCTGTGCCATCTGATCAAGATCTAAATTGTTCATTTTTTGATTCGTTAGGTTATTTCTGACCAAAATGCTACCAGTGCAGATCCTAATCAGAAGGCACGGATGTGCCGGCTGATCTGGATCTACACTGGTCGCACAAGCGTAAAAATGCATATATATGGAGAAAAGGGTTGAACACTCTTCTTCTGAAATGACATTTAGATTGAATATGTTGAATTTGTCAAATTATTATTTATATAAAAAAGGACTGATTGGTAACTCCACTTAATAACAAAGATGTTTTGGGCAGAAGGAAGAAAATTTAGGCACTGTATTCTAGAAATTTTTATCCCTGTTGAGTCAAAAGACCATTACATTTTTCTTAAAATATTTACTAAAAGGCACAGTTGAGTGAGCTCATAAATGACTATTTTTATGCCATGGACTTGGTTGCAGAGGCTTAAATATGGTATTGTCGGCCATGATCTTGTATTTTAGATGCTTATATAAATTCCTATTTAATGTGCTTTGATTTAGTGTTGTATCAGTTACAGTTTACTGTGGTATCAGAAAAGTAATGTTCATAAGATGTTCAAACAGATTATGTTGAATACTGCCAAATGATTTTGACTTTAAACTAATTGTATATTGATACATTGAGGAACAGTGTTAATTTCATCTAAAGTAGATAATGTCTTTTTCAGAGAAAACGTAGAAGAAAAGAGAATGGTGATGTAACAGAGGACAGCCTGGCCACCTTGAATGTTGAAGAGGCCTTGTCCCAGATCTATGGCAAGAACACTTAAACAACAATAACAGATCTATGGCAAGAACACTTAAACAACAACAACAACAGATCTATGGCAAGAACACTTAAACAACAACAATAAAAGGTCTATGGCAAGAACACTTAAACAACAACATATATAACAGATCTGTGGGAAAAACACTTAAACAACAACAACAATAACAGATCTATGGCAAGAACACTTAAACAACAACAACAATAACAGATCTATGGCAAGAACACTTAAACAACAACAACTATAACAGATCTGTGGCAAGAACACATAAACACCAACAACAATTGCAGATCAAAACGTGTAACAGATCTGTTGCAAGAATACATACATAACAACAAATGTATGGTAAGAACTCATGAAGAACATCAGACCTATGACAAAAACATGTAAACATCGGATCTGTGGAAAGAACACGTTATCAACAACAGAGCTATGACAAAAGCACATAAACAACGTCAGACCTATGGAAAGAACACATTTACAGATCTATACCAAGTTTAGAAGCCAAACATCCAAAATGTGTTTGGTGCTTGTTACATGGCAAATAAAGTTTCATTTGGTACTAGGACAATATTGACTTAATTTGTTGGAAATATGAGCCATTAATATTGTTGGTTGTTGCTGCTTAAGCATAGCTTTGTTCCGTTTCTTTATCAATAGTTTAAGGACTTCTTTCAGTTTGAATAGGATGATTACTTGGTTAGGTCTTAGCAGTATTCCCGTTAAGAAATCAAATGGCTGTTTCAACACAAACTTCTTTTATTTAAATAAGTGAATTTTTGAAAATGCATGAAAATTCCCTAAAAGGTTATATATATATTTCAAAAAAAAAAGAAGACTAATTTTGAAATTTAATACTGTGAGTTGTTCCTTATTGTGGATTTCATTGGCAAAGCGATCCACAATATTAATACCACCACAAAAACGAATTGAACTGAAAATATTTAATTTCTGAAAATTAAAAATATTGTATTAAAAGTGACATCATTTAGGCAACTTTTGACATTCTTGGTGATTCTTACCTGAAGAAAAGGTAAACAGGACTGGCTCTTTTCACAATTATTTTTGCAAGGTATGCATGAAATTCAACATTACAAAATGTGTAATTTAACCTGATCAACTTGATCATTATATTTTTGTTAACTTTATAATTGTTTGTAATGCCTATGAAAATGTTGTTAGTGTGTGTATCACATTAAATATGTATTTAGTTGAACAAAGTGAGCATGAAAATGCATGTATTTGTTAAGAGACCACCATAAAGTGTTGAATATTTTGCATGTTTATAAATGACTTGACATATAGACCTGTACCCAAGATCATAAAACTAAATCCGAAGACCAGTCTCAAATCACAAGCATCTGATTGGCTGAAATGGTGACAGGTTGCCATTTAGATGCTTGAGATTTGAGACTGGTTTCCAATCTTAGTTTAATGATCTTGTGCCCCTTTGCTGGGAAGTTTTGTAAATTACTGTACATAGAAATTAGGAGGCACTATAATTATTTATTTTTTGTTACCCTTTGTGTTTTTTTTGCTGCTAAGCTCAAACATGAGACTTACTTGAAATAATCTGTTTAAATTATACATATATAGAATGATTTTCAAAGTTTCCATTTCAGATAAAAGATTGTTATTATCAATGACTGTAGATTATTTTAATCATTCCACAATCATTTAAGAAGCATTCTTGAATGTTAGTGGAGAGTGGTTAACTGCACAGTTATATACATATACAATGTAACAGTTAATAAAAATTAAAGGTAATAAATATTGCCAAAATCAGTATCCTGACTATGTCACATTTCTTTAAAGCAAACCCTTTTTATCCCCCGCAGCATAGCTGTAGGGAAATATTGGAATGGTTTTTGTCCGTCCTTCCGTTCATGCGTGCACATTTCGTGTCCAGTCCATAACTTTTCAACTCATGGAAGGAATTTCATGAAACTTCAGTCAAATGTTCTCCCCATCAAGACGAACTCAAGGTCACCAGTGGTGTTTGAATATTTCGTGTCCGGTTCATGTCTTCTGAACCCCTGGAATTAATATCGTGAAACTTTAGTGAAATTTGCAGACCATCAAGACAATGTGCAGAACCCATTTTCCAACCTGGAGGGCTCAAGGTCAAGGCCACCTATGGTGTTTGAAGATTTGTATTTCGTGTTCACTTCTTCTGAACCCCAGGGATGAATTTCATGAAACTTTAGTGAAATGTTAACCGCATCAAGACGACATGCAGAACCCATGTTCCAACCTGGCTGGTTCAAGGTCTCCAATGGTGTTTGAAGATTTGAACAATGTATATTGTCCTTCCATTTATGCTAATTTCTTTAGTCAATTTTTTATTAATATTAGCTCACCTGTCACGTAGTGACAAGGTGAGCTTTTGTGATCGCAATTTGTCCGGCGTCCGTCCGGCGTCCGTCCGTAAACTTTTACTTTAAATGACATCTCCTCTTAAACCCCTGGGCCAAAGTTGATGAAACTTGCCACGGATGTTCCTTGCATGAAGCTCTTCCAAATTTGTTCAAAGAAATCAATTCCATGCAGAACTGTGGTTGCCATGGCAACCTAAAGGAAAAACTTTAAAAATCTTCTTGTCTGAAACCACAAGGCCTAGAGCTTAGATATTTGGCATTTAGCACCCTCTAGTGGAACTCTACAAAGATTGTTCAAATTATTTCACTGGGGTTAAAATTGACCCCGCCCCAGGGGTCACTTCATTTAACATAGACTTATATAGGAAAACTTTAAAAATCTTCTTCTCACAAACCACAATGTGTACAGCTTAGATATTTGGTAAGTAGCATTGTCTAATGGATGTCTACTAAATTTGTTCAAATTATGTCCCCTGGGCAAAATTTGGCCACGCCCTAGGGTCTTCTTGATTTACATATAGTTATATAGGAAAAACATGAAAATCTTCTTTAAAACCACAATGCCTAGAGCCTTAATATTTGATATACAGCATCATCTAGTGGTCCTCTACCAAAATTGTTCAAACTATCTCCCTGAGGTCAAAAATGGCCCCGCCCGAGGGGTCACTTGTTTTACATAGACTTATATAGGGAAAACTTAAAAAATCTTCTTCTCTAAAACCACAAGGCCTAGAACCTTGGTATTTGGTATGTGTCATCATGTAGTGGTCCTCTACAAAAGTTGTTCAAATTATTCTCCCGGGGTCGAAAGTGGCTCCGCCTACTAGTTTTATTACATAGTGTTATATAGTAAATCTTTAAAAATCTTCTTCTCTGAAACCGTAAGGCCTAGAGCTTAGATATTTGGTATAGAGCATCATCTTGTTTCATTTTCTCCACAATAGCAGCTTAATTTTTTTTAAATTTTTGACTTGATTTTACCAAACTTGCACACAACTCTTGCAACCATTGAGCAGTTGTTGACAGGTGAGCGACCCAGGGTCCTATGGACCCTCTTGTCAAACTTTAGTCAAATGCTCATTCCATCAAGACGATGTTGAGAACCAATGTTCCAACCTGGCTGATTCAAGGTAAAGGTCACTAGTTGTCTGAAGGTTTGAACCATGTATCTATTTTGTATTTGCTCCATAACTTCCAAACTGCTGGACGGAATTTTTATGAAACTTTGGTCAAATGTGCACCTCACTGAGACAAATTTGCAGATCCTGTGTTTCAACTAAACTGGCTCCAGATCACAGGTGTTGGTCAAAGGATACAGTCATGTAATGTGTGTCCCTACCATAATTTCCAAACCCCTGGATGGAATTTCATACAACTTTGGTATAATGTCCACTGCATTGAGGCGTATTTTGTGTATGCTACATAACTTAGAAAAGCCTGAAAGAAATTTCATGATCATTGCACAGATATGTTTGTTAATTTGCAATTAAGCATCCATAACCTTTCCAACATATTGCTGTCGTTCCGACTGCCTTGTATGACAACCCTTTACTCCATAAAAAACGGGTTTAATCGCAAATGTGTAAATCCAGCTTAGCCCTATTCACCCATGGATAGCAGCCATATCCCTTGAAGTAAATGGTTAAAGAATATATTAACAAATTAACTTTTTATACCATATATACACCCTTTATGCCATATATACACCTTTTTATCACATGTGCAGAGTGTAGATCCATATCAGCTAGCACATCTGTTCCGTCTGATCAGGATCTACACTGTTTGCTTATAGGTTATGGGTCCATGAAGCAACTAGTGTATACTGTACAGCGGGTATTATTAGCGGGGGTTTTATTTTCGCTATTTTTCGCGGTTTTTGTTTGACCGCGAATTTAAGACTCCGCGATTATATTTCAACTTGGTGATGTAAAAACGTAATATAAATGAACAACAGTATTTACAAGGAAAAAAACATTACCAATCTCAGGCAGTGTTTCTAAAATTTATCGACAGCCGGTCTTTGACCGATTTTCAGGGAAAATGTCCGATTGAAATTTCAAAATTGTTAAAAAAATCGGTCAATATTTTTTTCAATTCAATCCAAAGACCTATATTATACATATATATAGGTCTCTGATACTGTGTATTATCAAGCATGTGTGTTTAACAGTTTTAAGATTTTAGAATGTGTTATTATTTAGAACTGTAATAATAATGCAAATACCTTTCTCATCCATGGTCCAAGTCACATGGCACAGGCAGTGAATCTCATGGTAAACGGTGTTTGGGTAGAATGTATCTTGGAAGGACAGCGTGAATTTAAGACCCCGCGAATGACCCGGATTTCGAAAAAACGCGAAAATTCAACCCCGTGAAATTAACCTGCTGTACAGTATTCAGGATGTGCCAGCTGATCTAGATCTACACTGGTGGCAAATGCTATAAAACCAATATATATGGAGTAAATGTTAACTTACACTCCATGGATATCGTTTGTGCGACAAGTGTAAATTCAGATCTGCACGCAAATTCATGAAATCTCATCAGGATCTACAGTTTACTTCTTGGAAATAATCTTAGGGGTCTAAATCCAGATCATACTGCTAATCTAGATCTGGTAGCAGATGCAATGTAAGATGTGCCCCGTATAGTATAGGGTTAATCATAAAAATATCAGTTAATTTAGCATTCTATAACTACGGTATTCACAATTATTAAAGTTATCTTTAATAAAGATAAATAAAGTGAACACTTCAGAAAAGCAAGCAAACTTTCTCGATCTAAATCTGTCCATTGAAAATGGTTATGTCACTACTAAAATATATGATAAAAGAGATGATTTAAATTTTAATATAGTAAATTTTCCGTTTTTAGACGGCGATGTTCCCCGTGCAACATCTTACGGGGTTTATATCTCACAGCTTGTTCGCTTTTCAAGAGCTTGCAACGATGTTAATGATTTCAATGAACGTAATCTTTGCATTTCAGAAAAATTATTAAAACAAGGTTATCGGTATCACAAATTAAGGAAAACCTTTTGCAAGTTTTATCGCCGATACCCAGATTTAATTCATATATCAATTCAATACAAATGCAGTTTAAAATCACTTTTGCAACAAGGTATTTCACAGCCAGTTTTTTATGAAGATTTAATTTATAAACTTAAAAAGATAAAAGGCAGTGTTAATTTCTCCCGGTTATTCGAAAAAACCATCTGTAAATTTAAAAAGAAAGGTTACCAACATGATATTTTACAGCGCTCTGCAGGCCTGGTGATTAACCCTTCTACAGTTGATCATTATGCTTACCTCTTTGGTTGCACGACGATGGCAGGGGTTTAAGAGTTTATGAAGGTTTATGGGGAAATCTTTTCTTAAAAGAACCTAGAAGCTCGATTTGTTTCTTTTATCCCTGTCATCGTGTTCTTGCTGATTTTACTCCAGGAGCTCTGGTCTCGGTAAGATCATTGAGTACCCGCCCCTTCGGCTTTGCAATGCTCTTATTTATTATAGATTCTTATGTTTTATATGTTTGTGTGCTTTTGCATGCAACAGTGTTAAGCCGATAAGTGGGTTGGAGTCTTTTCACCAAGACAACTTGTACTTGTTTTGTGATATGAGAACCTGTTGGGGCAAGTGTGAGGTTGGTGCACCCTAGAACCTGGTTTAAACCCCCAGTGGCAATTTGATTTGCCACTGACCGTTCCAAGGCGGTAACCCCTCGGGTTCTCAATTTTGTTTATTGTTAGTGGTGTCTTTTTTGAAACTGATCATTTTATTAACCATGCTATCTCCCCCTCTCTTCTTCTTGACTGTGTGGGGAGGCTGTTTTTTCTGAATGTGGCGATTCCTGATATGCATATTTCACCTTTTTTTAATAAGTAAGTATGATCTGGATCTGCACTGTTTGCTTCTTGGTCAGCAATATTCTGAATCTAAAAGCAAACATTGTAGATCCTGGTCAGATGGCACACTATTCGGCCATTCCATAAAAGTTGTTTCTATGGAGTAAAGTGTAAAAAGGAAAGACGGGAGATAATTATGATTTGCGTTTGTCTTTCAATGTACACTTTACTTGAACATGTCACCAATAACTTTTCCTCCTCTATATACTTTCAAGAAGGTACAATACCTACTAACAGTGCTACATTAATTACCTTTAAGTAATATCCACTTAAGGTGTTATAATCAAAATAAAAAGGGAGGTCACCAAATACTATGCAGTAGAACAATTAAACAATAGTATAGTTCAATGCACAACAGATGCATTCACTATTTTACGTCAAGACATTCCTCCTTGGATCATGACCAAAACCTCATGTCGCTGGTTGTCTGAAAGCCTTGGCATTATTACATTTGTATAGAGTAAAACTTGAAACTGGAAGATGGGATTTGTATAGTCCTAAGTAATGGCTTGTTTGCTCGTATATGAATCTCTACATGTCAAAATGAATATTTTGTGCATTTGTACAGGGTTACTGTAGGAGAGTAAGTTTTTTAAAAAATCAATCATTTATCTTTGCCAATTTATTAAACTTTCACACTTATCAAAAGTATTCTAAAAACTAAAGTGTCACATTTTCATTAGCAGTCAATATTTATATACAATGACCTTACTAACAGTAAAATTCATAAATTCAAATACAGTAAAATCTGTCATAAAGACCACCCCGAAATTACGACAACTCAATAATAAGACCACCATTTCCTTCTGAACGGGTTTGCACTATTTTTTTTTATCCTGAATTAAAACCACCCCACTATAAAGACCACTATCCAGTCCCAGTTGTGCTGTTAATAGAAGTGTTTCACTGTATGTGAACTATGCATTAGTTTTATCTACTAGAAGTTTGTCAATAAACAGTGGCACAGTGAAGAGTTTATTCGATTTAATTTTCAATAATTTGCCAGGTTTTCTTTGGAGAACCCTGGATATACTTTTCAATAATTTGCCAGGTTTTCTTTGGAGAACCCTGGATATACTTTTCAATAATTTGCCAGGTTTTCTTGAGAGAACACTGGATATATTTTCAATAATTGCCAGGTTTTCTTTGGAGAACCCTGGCTATATTTTTCAATAATTTGCGAGGTTTTCTTTGGAGAACCCTGGATATATTTTTCAAAATTTTGCCAGGTTTTCTTTGGAGAACCCTGGATATACTTTTCAATTATTTGCAAGGTTTTGTTTTGAGAACCCTGGATATACTTTTCAATAATTTGCCAGTTTTTTTTTTGGAGAACCCTGGATATACTTTTCAATAATTTGCCAGGTTTTCTTTGGAGAACCCTGGATATACTTTTCAATAATATGCCAGGTTTTCTTTGGAGAACCCTGGATAAATGTTTCAATAATTTGCCAGGTTTTCTTTGGAGAACTCTGGTTATTAGATTAAGGGTATGTTGTTTGGCGGGCGGCAAGGCGTCAACATTTCATTAAGTTTTTTGTTTTAAGTTCATTGTTTCTCAGTAACCATTTAATGTAGAGCTTTGAAACTTAACATAGTTGTCTGACATAACAAAAGCAGTTATCAGGACAGTTTTATAACTCTTGACTATATATTGTCATAATTATGACCCTTTTCTCTTAACCCTTTCTTCCATATATATACGCCTTATTACGAGTGTGACCAGTGTAGATCCATATCAGCTGGCACATCTGTGACATCTGATCACGATCTGCACTGTTCACTTTTTTATCATAACCTAATAAATCAAAGGATGTGCTGGCTGATCTGGATCTACACTGTTCGCCCATGCTATAGGTACATATCGAGGAAAGTGTTAAAATTTAGGAAGAAAACCTGGTTTGTAGTGTCTTCATGTCTAAAATCTACTCCATAGTTCTCGTCACATTTGTTATAGATATAAAACTTGAGAATACTTATTTTTGCCCTAAAACAAATGAGATGTTGACTATTGTATCCGTAATTATCCCTTTCCTCCATAGACACACATTATTGTGTGGGTGAACAGTGTAGATCCAGATCAGCACATCCATGCCAACTGATCAGGATCTGCACTGTTCGCTTTATGATTTGTTTTGTTATTTCTGATCAAAATGCGACCAGTGCAGATCTTGATCAGACAGCACAGATGTGCCTGCTGATCTGGATCTACAATGGTTGCACATGCATAAAAATACATATACATGTATATGGAGGAAAGGGTGAAACTTCAAATTGTTTTTGCTGCCATATGAAGTACTTCATAAAACTTCATTCATTTCCCACCTCATTGTGTAGCCTGCCATAGCAGGTAGACACACAGGGATCCTATTGTCCAGCGGCGTCGTCGTCGTCGGCAGCGGCGGCGTCGTCCGGTAGTCCCCCAACTTTAACCTGGAACTTAATGTTGCCTATAACTTTGAAAGTACTTGTCCTATTCACTTCATACTTGGAATATATCATCAGCATGAACAATGCCATCTGTGACGACAAGAATGATAACTCCAGTTTCAATATTTTTTGAGTTATGCCCCTTTCAAATGCAACTTTAACCTGAAACTTAATGTTGCCTATAACTTTGAAAGTACTTCACCTATTCACTTCAAACTTGGAATATATCATCGGCACAAACAATGCCATCTGTGACGACAGGAATGATAACTCCAGTTTCAATATTTTTTTAGTTATGCCCCTTTCAAATGCAACTTTAACCTGAAACTTTATGTTGCCTATAACTTTGAAAGTGCTTGTCCTGTTCACTTGTACTTGGAATATATTACCAACACAAACAATGCCATCTGTGACGACAAGAATGATAAGTCCACTTTCAAATTTTTTTGAGTTATGCCCCTTTCAAATGCAACTTTAACCTGAAACTTAATGTTGTCTTTAACTTTAAAAGTACTTGTCCTATTCACTTCATACTTGGAATTTGTCATCAGCAAGAACAATGTCATCTGTGACGACAAGAATGATAACTCCAGTTTCAATATTTTTTGAGTTATGCCCCTTTAAAATGCAACTTTAACCTGAAACTTAATGTTCCCTATAACTTTGAAAGTACTTGTCCTATTCACTTCATACTTGGAATATATTATCAGCATGAACAATGCCATCTGTGACGACAAGAATGATAACTCCAGTTTCAATATTTTATGAGTAATGTCCCTTTCAAATGCAACTTTAACATGAAACTTAGTGTTGCCTGTAAAATGGAAAGTACTTGTTCAATTAATTCATTTAATACTTTGAATAACTCATCTTCATTTACAAACCAATTTTTGAAGAAGATAACTCAGGTTTCACCATTATTTTAGTTATTCCCCTTTTAAAGTAATTTAGATGACACATGTGTTCTGTGGCAGGGCTTTTTTTCACCATTTTGGGAATATGACCCATACCCCTGGAATTGGGAAATTTATCGTCGTTTTGCCAGAAATTAGTAATTTTTTTAGCATCATTGGGGAATAAGAAGTGTTACTGTTATCTGCTGCTTTTTTAATCATTGCCATCCATAATTAATATTGTCAGTAATTCCTGGCTTAAAGAGCAAAAGATGCAGTGCTGATGCTGTCGTTTTTCATCAGAAATGTTTGTTTTGATTCAGTTGGGAATTTTTCTTTTCAAATTGGGAAAAAAGTATATGTTTTTCCATTGGGAACATGACCGAATAACGGCTATAAAATCAATTGAAAAAAAGCCCTGGTTCTTTGGTGTAGTATTTAAATCAACTTAAATAAAATATTTTTATTATATATGATTAAACATAGGCCCACATTTCAACTTTTTCCATGCAGGCGACATGTGTTCCGCGGAACACAACATTTTAGTTCTTTACATTTAAGATCCAGGTTAATTATATGCATGGCACTTCACATTCATATATCAGCTGCATCTGTCAAATCCATAATTTCTTCCTAACATACATTTTAATGTATGAAAGTGAAATAAAAGATAAATATATTCATCATTTTGTTGTATTTTTTCATCATGTGTATTTCCTTGCAGTGTTTATAACACATTCAAACTTCTATTAATCAGCCAACCAAGGGAGTGACAAAAAGTGGCTGCTTAACACAAGTGGATGTTTTAGACGGGTAAAAAATAGAACAAAATGTTAGTTTAGGACATATTCAAACTGGCCGTTTCTGACGTGTGGTTACAGAATGCAGGTGGCTGGTTATGCAGGTTCAACTGTACTTTTAAAGATTAATCAGTTTGCATTTACGATCATCTTGTATTTTGAAGCTATTGTTTGCAGACTTTAACATAGCTGTTGTATACAAGCAGTTTGCTGATAGACATGGATAATTGGTAAATAAGCTTAGATTTTAACCCTTTCCTCCATATACCGGTATACGCATTTTTATGCGTGTGTGACCAGTGTAGATCTAGATCAGCTGGCACATCCCTGCCATCTGATCAGGATCTGCACTGTTCACTTTTTGGTCAGAAATAACCCAATAAATAGCAAACAGTGCAGATCCTGATCAGACGGCATGGATGTGCAGGCTGATCTGAATCTACACTGTTTGCTGATGCCATAAAGGTGTGTACCAGTATATGGAGGAAAGGGTTAAGGTTAAACATCCCATTCACAGAAAGATGGTGTGCTCAGCTGCTGTATCGGAACTTTTCAGTGTATATGTCATGCCTATTTTACCAATTAAACTTTTATTCACCCTTCTCCATCACTTATAGTGATTTTAACTTGAAAATTATGATCATCTTCATATCGAAAGTTTTTAATGAAAATATTTGCCTAGTTACTTGAAAGTATCTCCTCCGAGTCCTCTCATGATCGAGTCATAATACAAATAGCAAAAGTCTGGGTAAAGTCTATTTTATGTATCTATAGTGATCCCTTTGTCCGTCAATCACAAATCTTGTGCAGAGCATAACTTTGCAACCCCTTGAAGGATCTCAACAACTTCCAGGTGTTTATCTCGTGTGGATGGTGGCATAAAAAAAACTATTACTTTGTTGAAGCTGAAGGCCACACTGCATTAAAACTTAGAAAATAAACTGACTTCTAGAAACTACTGTCCAGAGATGACCTGTCTATTTTGACTTGAATTTTTGTAATATTTCCATTATGGTGAATAAGTAATTTGACACACATTGTTAAGTTATAGGGAAAATCAACAAAGGGCCTTACTTCTGGTGAAATGTCCAAAGGAAAAATAATGCTTTCTTCATGATTATCTACATACCTGTACACGTTTGAAAGAAATATATGTCAGATAGGGAATGATGTGTGTGAAACACAAACATTTATACCGAAAATATGAGAAAACTGTAACTCTGCTGAAAACGGTCTCTGTAAAAATCCAGTGCTTGTGATAATCTCTTCTGCCAGATCATCAGTGCAGGTTTAACGAAACTGTTAAAGTAGCGAGAGAAGTCTGACCTAACACTTTGGAATGGAACGGCAACTCTGTTTAAATAGTAACTATAAAGAGACTTAATGGAAAATTATTGTTATTGCAAGGTCAGCGACACAACCAATTTTGATAATAAACAGTCCAGATTTGATTATTACTGTGAAGTGCATTCATAAATATGCATTAAAATTCTTCTGTCAAGTCCGAATCATTTAGCATCATTAAGCATGTTACCAGCGCAACCACCTATCCTTTCACATTCCAAAACTAAAAAATAACATTAGTTATTATGAGTTGAAGGGGCCTGATGATTATGAAAAAGGCAATGGTTATTTTCTTAAAACAAAATAGTGGGTAGTATTGTTTGAAATATATATCTAACTCCAGATTGCTTTAGAAATCACTGGAGACAAACTATGATATTAGATCCAAAAGCATCATTGTTTGCAGTCAGTCATTTATTAAGATGATGACCGCACATACTTATTAAAAAGATGTTTTGGGGGTTGGGAGAGGGGGTCCTCTTGATTTGAGTCTTCTTACAGGTGACAATTAAAGACAATTAAAGACCTACAACTTTTTGTAAAAGATGCTGAAATCCTCTGCATTTTTCAAGTTCTTTTTGAAATTGACTACAAAAGTATAGAAATAAGAATTTATGGAGAAATATTTATTGAACATAAATAAATAAGATACTCTTAATAATGCATTATCACAGGCAACAAACTTGCATTGTGTTAGTTTGTATTGTGAGTCTAAGGTAGTCTTCACAGAAGATCATAAACTGACATGTCTTAACCTTTTACTCCCCAGATATGACTTATTGCATGGGGACCTGTGTAGATCCAGATCTGTCAGATCAGCAGGCAGATCAATGCCATGTTTTCGGAATCTACACTGTTCGCGTTATTTCTTACCACAAGACAAACAGTGTAGATCCAAATCTGATGGCTGACTTATCTGAATCTACACTTGTTGTCCATTGGATAAAAGACATATCCCATGGAGTAAAGAGTTAATAAATACATTAAATTGTATTATTGTATGATTTACTTTTAACCTGTTTCTGATTAACATTTGGTTGTTCTAATTAGTAATTTTTTCATATCTACTTCTAAAATAAAAATGGATTATTTTGAAATCCTTACAACTGAGTCACTTTATTCACCTACAGGGTTATTCAAACCAATTCTAATAAATATACATTATTTTTTATCACAGTTGAAATAGTCTATAGCAAATTGGATTCTGACTATATTGGATTTGTGATTTGTAAATTTTAATTGGTTAGAATACAGATATTTGCTATTATGGTACATGGCATAGAAAATGAGTTTTATCTCAATTTATTTTACATTTAAATATTAAATATGAGTTTCACTATATGGCATAAAATTTACCAATGTGTATGAAATTTGCGATGAAACTCTTTAATTTTGTATGCCATGTACCATTATAGCAAAAATAACAAGGAATGGCTTGTTTACAGCTTATAAAACACTTTGAACAGTTTACTCCATGGATACACCTTTATCACATGGGCAAACAGTGTAGATCCACATCAGCTGGTACATTAATGTCATCTGATCAGGATCTACATTGCTTGCTTTTAGATTCATTAGGTTATTTCTGACCAGTGCTGATCCTGATCAGATGGCAAGGATATCCCGGCTTATCTGGATCTACACTGGTCGCAAATGTGTTAAAAAGGATATATATGGAGTAAAGGGTTAAGTATATTTACATCCGAAAATAATACATTACACTATTTAAAATTAGTTTTACAGAAAAAATTATTGTTTAAAAAATATAATAAAATCAAAACTATTTCAAAATTTGAAGATACTGTACCTTAAAATTAAAATTTATTAAATTAAAACAAAATTTTCATTGCCTTTTCTTGTCTTTTATTGCTGTTCTCTGAGCTGGATCTTGAGGTCGGACTATTATAATTATTACAGCAAGCAATGACAACACAGCTCCCACAATTCCTGGTCCTGATGATGTCACTTCCTGTGCAATCCCAGCAATAATTGGTGCCAACATCCTTGCTACTGACATGCAGCTCTGCTGAAAACCCATGAGAATCCCCACTTCTTCTTTACTTCCTCTTTCCAATGTCAGACTGGTTCCTGCAACCCTAGCAACTGTTGTAATGAGACTCAGAGGCAGTAGACTGAGAACAAATATCCATAGACTGGTTGATGCAGATAGACATATCATTGTCACAACTTGAAATGCTGATAAATGAAGAAGCAACTTTGCATTATTGTTGTAATAGTTTGATATAGAGCCAGAAAGAAAACCTACAAGAGCAGACACCACACCGCTTGTTGAGATGATGTAGCCATTTATCACAGGCGTAGTATTAAACCTCTCAACAAGCATTAATGAAAAATTGCTTCTAAACACAATCACTGAGGCTCCAAGGAGGAACTTGATCAGATACAAATCCCACAAATCGTGCCAGTTTATGTCTTTAACTGCTTGCCAGAAACTCCTTGAGTTGAAGTTTAATTCATCAGACTGCATCTGTTTCAATGAAGCTGCCGAGGAGAAGTTTCTTTTCAATTGTTCATGCTTTGTGCAAACCTCTGGGACTGTCAGCCAAATCAACACTGAAACAGTGAAACAATTATTAACAGAAGACAACATTTGAAACAAAGGATCATAACTCTGGTAAAAATGGTCACAGGAAAAAAATCTTTTCTTTATGATCATCCACACATATTGCTTGATCATATGTGCAAGTTTGAAAGAAAGTCACCCAATAGTTAATGAGGAGTTTATTCCACAAGATTTGGGGGTCGTAAGGACAAGTGCAACTCTATATGCTTTTCACTATGCGGGGGCATAAAAAGACTGTATAGCATTACAGTATAGCATTACACAAGCAAGAGATGAATACATTTTTTTTAAAACATCAAAATTATAGCAACAAGAGCTGTCAGAGGAGACAGCGCGCTCGACTATTTGAATCATTTGAAACAAATGCAATTTGAAGATTAAAACAATAACAACTATGGCCATACATTCATGTGCAATCAGGAAAAATAATAACAAGTGAATGGTAAGGGAGAAATTCATTTCAAATAACAGAAATAATTCCTTAATGTACCATAAATATTAAACTGAATAGGGGAATAACTATGAAATATTTCTGGATTTGTTAGAAAATTTTTTATTAGAGACATTTACTTTTAGTTCAATATCAATCACTTCAGTAATGTTACAGAAAAAGAACTGAAATGAAAATATAATGGAAGTTTGAAGTTGATACCTTAAGTATTTGCAAAGTTATCGATGAAGTCACTTAAGTGAAAATATAAGTGAAAAAAGGAACAGTGGAAAAAGGGGCCTAACTTGTAGAGTAATTGTATTACAGTTATGGGTCTTGTTGGTAATGATGTAGATTTCGATGGTGAAAAAATATTCAAAAGTTTCAATGAAATATCGAATAGTAGAGGTAAAAACTAAATGCAAAAGGGGCATAACTTACAGAAATATTTCCAATAGAGTAATGGATCTTGTTGATAATGATTTAGAAACTGATGGCAAACATATATTCCAAGTTTCAAAGTAATATCTCCTGTTGTTTCAAAATTATGGGACAGTTGCATAAGTGAAAAAGGGGCATAACTTGAAAAATATTGGTAGCAGAGTTATGGGTGTTGTTGATAATGACCTAGATTTTGATGGTGAATATATTTTCCAGGTTTCAAGGTGATAGCTCAAGTAGTTTTAAAGTTAAAGGCCAAGTGTATATTTTGCTTAACGCAAAATTTAAGTGAAAAAGGGGAATAATTTGAAAAATATTGGAAGAATGGTTATGGGTCTTGTTGGTTATGATGTAGATTTTGATGGTGAAAATATATTTCAAGTTTCAAGGCAATATCTCAAGTTGTTTTAAAGTTATGGGCAAAATGCATTTTTTGCTGAACACAAAATATAAGAAAAGAAGGGACATAACTTGAAATATATTGACAGCAGAGTCATGGGTCTTGTTGGTTATGATGTAGAATTTGATTGTGAATATATATTCCAAGTTTCAAGTTGATATCTCAAGTAGTTTATAAGTTATGGACCAAAGTGCATATTTTCCTTAACGCAAAATTTAAGTGGAAAAGGGGCTTAACTTGAAAAAATATTTGTAGCAGAGTTATGGGTGTTGTTGGTAATGATGTAGAATTTGATGGTGAATATATATTCCAAGTATCAAGTTGATATCATAAGTAGTTTTCAAGTTATGGACCAAAGTGCATTTTTTGTTAACGGACACCGACGCCGAAACCAGGGTGAGTAGGATAGCTCCCCTATTCTTCGAATAGTCAAGCTAAAAATGTCATTACCAAAGTTAAAGAAGAAGATGGCCCCAGCCAGCAGTGCCACCCAGTAGAATCCTCCCTTAAGCTCCGCTATATGGCCTCCAACAGGTGGGCCGAGTATAAATCCTATACTAGAAGCAGCATTGAAATGTCCCATCTTGGTGGATTGTTCAGACTTGGAAGTTATATCTGCCAGGTAAGACTTGCTGATGTTCTGACTGTGTTTAAATATCCCTGAAAGAACATTACTAGTATTCATTTAGATAACAGACTATTTTCTTATAAAAGGAACATGGTGAAGGACTTGTAAGGTGTGACAAGCATGAAAACAATTTTTATTGTTCATCCCTAACTCCACAGGATAAAGAAAATCATTGGTTTTCGGGGAAGACCACAGTATCCTGGTATGCTTTCTAAGTGAAAACAAGGCTGTGCTGAGTTTCCGCCAGTGAAAGCATTGATACTGTGATCTTCGCCAAATACCAATGACTGATATTTTTTCTCACTTACTTTTTCAAGATTCAAACAAAATTCTTCAAAATAAAATAAAACACAACCATTTTTGGAGAACTATTTGTTTTGCGTAACTTCTAGAAGAAACAGTAATCAGCCAGTTACGTCACAAATACACATTCCTGTCAAAGTCTAACACCCCTAACATGTTTACCTAGATTTATTTTTTGTTACAAACTTAAGAAAGTATCTGTCAGTTTTAAGGTTATCTGTGATTTCATCTCATTTCATGATTCAATTATCTAATTTCAGTGTAAAACAATTAACAGTGTAGAGCAAGATGAACCAGCATATCTATTCCATCTGATCAGGATCTACACTGTTCACTCTTGGATTCATTAGGTTATTTCTGACCAAATGTGACAAGTGCAAATCTTGAGTTTTAGTTCTATGATCTGGTCTTACCTAGAGGTAGTCTGGCAACAAACATGAAGACTACAGTGGTAGCAAGAGAAAACATGGAGTAACCAAATGCCGACATGAAGAGACATACCAGGAGAGTATAACGTCGACCTGCTACATCACTCCACTGGCCCTGTATCATACAAACAATCAAACTCTACAGTCTTATTAAAAGCTTTTCTCTTTTCTCCTTAATACAAGTAAAAGGGTTGAAACCATTATTAAACAAGGAATGCAACTTGCTCACTACTACACAGTGAATATGTATGAATTACTTCCCTTCCATTATTCAACTCTAAGATAACAAACTTATTACAAATAAAGGTTTATAATCTATACATGTGTGCATGCTTTATCGACTAAACAAATAAGGGAGAGTTGGCATTCTCAGAGATGTAAGTGTATCTGTACACACCTTTATTTCAAGGGTGGAATCCACAAGTTACTGATAAAATGTAACAAATCTAAGGGTAAACTAGACTTACCACCCAAGGGCTGGTAAAGAGCTGCAAGGCACCATACATGGAACCTGTTACAGAAATAATACTCAGTGTTATATGAATCCCTTTGGACATATAATATTCTGTTCAAAGACTAATCAAATTTCAAAGCAACCCTTAAAATTAAACAGCAATTTGTTATATTCTGCACTTTGCCAAAATGCTTTGTAGCTATTCACAATTTAAGTCTCACTTGCAGTCAGAGGCCATCACATCCATCTGATGAGAGAGAAGACTGTTATTTTACCAATACATTTCTGCAACAATGAACTGACTTGCTTGAATAAAAGTTCTTTTCAAAAGCCCTCCACTCCATTTTGTGACATGGGTGACCAGTGTAGATCAAGATCAGCTGGCACACTGTTCATGTTTTGGTCACAAATAACCTAATCATTAATTAATTTAAAAGACAACAGTGTAGATCCTAATCAGATGGCCCATGTGCCAGCTGATTTGGATCTACACTGGTTGCCTATTGGATAAAAGCCATGCTAAATGTATTAAAGCTTAATGTACAAAAAAATGTATGTAAATACAAACCATTACCTAGAATACCAACAATGGTTGGAGAGGCTCCTAGCTCTCGGGCATGGCTCATTAATAATGGAAGGATCATGCTCACACCAAATAAATCCTAACAATGAAATATAAAATTATCAAATTTTCTGCAATAATTAAATTAGTTTTAAAATATTGCATTAGAATACAATATTAGTCTTACTTATTTAACCTTTTAGTACATGAATATGGCTTTATGCAATGATTAATCATGCTCTTTCAACCTACCCAAAGTAAATGCTAGTTTAAAAATCATATGTTTTTGTTTGTTTTTGGTTTTTCACTTATGTTATTTCGTATTTGCTTTGTCAACAAGTTTGCCACTGCTATTTTTCTATGTACTTGTGATATTTCTTTTGTTTCTCTTGTCAAATTTGCAGTTTTTGTGATTATGTTTTGTGCCTTATGTGCTTTGCTCACCCAAGAAGTTAGTGCTAATCATTTCATATCAGATATGATCTGAGCTGATCTATTTTTAAATCCTCTTATTTAAAACATAAGTGCCTTTCCTATTTTTATTTCTTACATATACATTTCCTTTTAGTCACTTTTAGGCCTAAGGCTTGGGACTTTAGGCCCCAGGGCAATGGTCAGGATTAGCACTGGCAGCTCAAATTGTTTTACTTTTTCTGCTTTAATTACCAAACTTGCTTATTGATTGTAATACTATGCTTATAATTTTAAAATACTATTATATATCATTATATAACATGCTTGCTAGTAGAATGCAGCCTGTATTTAATTTTAATTTATGTCTTAACATGTCTAATTTTGTTGTTAACGTTTTGTTTCTGTTTGTATGTCGGTCAATAGCTACTCATAGCTAATGTTGTTCTTTGCTCTGTAAACACCGACTTTAAATAAAATTTTGTATCTTGTATCTTATCTTTGTATCCATGGGCAACCAGTGCAGATAATGATTAGCCTGCTCATCCTTTCCATCTAATCTTAGACAAAAATAACTTAAATATTAATAAACTGGTAGGCATTAGAAGGAAAATTGTAGTAGATATTGAAAAATCATTACTTTGAATCATTTGAGTAGAAAGTGGAAAATTTTATTTTGACACCAGAAATACACTTCAAACCAATAACAAAAAAGCTTTAAATACATTGACTATAATGAATTTTAAAACACTTCACAATAAGCATCACACAAGATTTAGATTGTTACACATGTCGATATTAATTTGTCCAATAGGTAATCACAAGTGGGCATGATTTGTATGCTTTTGGCATGGGTAAGGGACCACATGGGATAATGGAAGCAGTGTATATATAATGATTTTTTTTAAACTTTCAATTTAAAACAATTTAATTTTTTAAATTAATAGACACTCAAGGGAATACTGAAGTGGATATTGTAATTCATTTTAATTTCTTATTCACTAAGTGGAAACAGTTTAATTTTTACTAATTTCTGACACCAGAAATACACTTCAATCAGGTACCACACTTTATTTTTATATTATTTTTTTATTATTTATTTTTCAATAAGTTTTTGATGTTCTTATCATTTAACAACATTATAACAGGTCTTATTATTCAAAGTGCAAGAAAAAAGCAGCATTACTTCAATTTAACCCGCTATTGTATGAAATATTACATGTATTGGAACTATAGGCACAAATTTGCTGCATTAGTTCGGGCTAATAAAATTTTAATTTACTAAAATAAATTCTGTCCGCGCGACTAAAAGCCAAAGTAGGATTTCGGAAATGTCACAGAAATCCAGATTGCGCATGAAGTGGTCCTTTCGTCAAAAATAGATGCTAAACATAGCTCCATTATATTTAGCTTCTTAAAAGTTCTTTAACTATAATTTAACATTATCATTGAAAATCCCGTCTATAAGAAAGAATTCGATCGGACCTTTTGTGTTCTGTTAGAGAGTTTATATATTGGAGTCTATATGGACAAATATGATTTTTCAATAGTATATTCTAACTTAAGTTTAGGGCTGGGGCTTTAAGAATATTTACCTTAAAAAATCATCAGTGAACAACTGGATGCAATAAGGCATCATAAAAAAGCAAACATCATGTATTGAACAGAAAATATTTTCAACAGTAATTTATGGAAATTTAACGTAATGGAAGTTGGCAAAAATTTCTGACTATAAATTGTCGTATATGACAATACCCAGTCAGATATTTTTGCCAACTTCCATTACATTAATTTACAATAAATTACTGTTTAAAATATTTTCTGTTCAAATTATGATGTTTGCTCTCTTTTAGGATGCCTAATTGTAACCTGTTGTTCATTGATGTTTTTTTAGTGTAAAAAGAAAGTACGATATCTGAGAAGTCATATCACTCACACCTATGAAGTTTATTCGACATATGAAACTGGAGTGCTTGGCCAATTATGAATGATGGATTTCTGAAGTAGTTCGCCAAAGCTGGCTTTTTCGCCGGAGACCAATCCAAGACTAAAATAATTTGATGGAAGATGTTCGCGAAAATACATGATATTTGGACTGAACGAATGTTCATTACATTGACAGGCTATTTTATAGATCTAACTTAATACCAAAAATCCAGAAAAGTATATTGGAAATGCAGAATCTTGATAAAATCTCATTTTCTGTTGATTTGTGCCTGCTTTTGACCTGCTCGACATGGGCGCTGCCATTTTTAAGTTTACACTAAAATCGATACTACTACGAACAAAACCGTGAGATTTATTGTAATCCATTTGGCATTTGCAAGATTTTAGCCAAGAAAATTTTGAACGAAAAATATTTAGTTGCAAGGAGTGTCGATTATAATTAAATGATAGACCATGTTGTTAGGG